>JBCJKH010067287.1:0-13842 GCA_039877255.1 Loriculus beryllinus | reverse complement strand
GCAGGGACACCTCACACTAAACCATGCCACGCAAGGCTTTGTCCAACCTGGCCTTGAACACTGCCAGGGATGGAGCACTCATAACCATTGTTATATTGTTACTTGAAATTATGTACATTTTCTTGCTTGCCTTTTTTTTTTACTCCATATTCTGTCTGAGTATTGCCTATTTATGTCTTCTTCAGAGTCTATCTGAAGTACTTTTCTTTCAATCCACAGGTCTGTTCATGTCTGTCCTTCTGTTGAAATTACTGACTTGTCTAACACTATTCGTATCTGTGTTACTTGAATGAAACTTTAAATAAGCAAAAGAAGATTGCTAGAGAGGAGAGGAGGGGAAAGGAGAGGAGGAAATTTTATCTGAGAGTAATGAACACACAAGCAATCTTTCACTTGAAAAGCATTGTCTTTAGTTTCTGCAGTAGTAATTTAAGTCTTTTGTTTGTAGAAGAATATTGCTAGCCAGAATTACTTCTTGAAACCGCTATCGTGTTTTATTAAGTAACAGATGGTTCTACCAGTTAATCGTGTCTGTCTTTCATCAGCTAAAACAGCAGGTGTTCACAGATTTTATGCTAAGTTAAACAAAAAATAACAACAAAAAAAGAATACCTGAAAGGCTTTATATAGAATTTTGGGGTTTTTTTTGCTCCTGTTTTACAGGTATTTGACTGAGATGAAGAATATGATGCTAGATTTAACCCTAAAGGAAATACACCCTTCAACAAGTGTCGTCTTATTGTTTCTTTGTAAGTCTGCTGTGGTTTTTATACATTCATCAGGAAATAAAGGCTTTCTTGCCATAACTAAGGCAAGCAATGTCATTCAAACCTGCTGTCAAATACTTCAGATATAATTAAGCAGAAAACAACGGTAAAAACATTATGAATATTTGTCATATGAAGGTGTAGTGTTTACTTGATGAAGACTTCTCTTGCTCAGTCTAGTGTCACACATTTCAAACAATCCCCAGCCAATATTTTCAGAAAAGTTGGTATTTTAGTATGTAATTGCCCATTGTACTACACCTTCTGTTAAGTCTCACTTTTTTTTTTGGCAGAGTTCCTACGAATCTTGTTCAAAACTATTTTTTTTTTATTTAATTTATTGAAAAAAATTACAATTTCTGTTTTCAAAACTCAACAACATGTTGGTAAATTTTCATCAATAAATAGTTGTGATCATCTGAAAGGTATGTCAGATATATATTCATGCAACAATGTAGAAACTATTTTGTTGCTTTTTCCTGTAAGAGCACTCTATCTAGACATATTTCAATTATTTTACATACCTCCAAAAAAAAAGGGATACAGCTACTTAGTTAAAAGTAAACTCATCTTTAAAATCTGGATAAAGACTTCAAAATATTGTTTATGCCATCTGTAATCATAAAACTCTGCAAGCCAGATGGTGTTAGCTATATCTAATAAGAGAGATAAGTTGCTGGCAATCATTTCAGATATGAAGAATTCAATTATCAGGTGTCAATCAGACTTTATTTATAGATACAAACTAGATAGATCAACAAGCTGCTACCTAGCTAAAGTATGATTTTCATCTCTACTCGTGTTTATATCTAAGTCTTTACATTTTCAAGTACTTTATAAATATTGTAACCCAATCACATCTTTTAACACAAATTAACTGCAAGAATTAAGCTGATGTTCATGGAAGAATGTGTGATTGTATCTGAGTGAGTCTTTCATCAACCTAGTTGAGCGAATGGGTTTTTTTCTACATAGATGTCCATGGCAATGAGACAGAACCATTTGATAATGTTTTTGAGAATACACTTCTACAGGCAGCTTTGTGTATGGAATTCTACTCCAAGGACTACACAACAGGTATACAGTGTGGCCAGTGGGAAATACATTTAAGTTTTGCATAAACCTTCTCCAACTAATAAATACAGAATAGGTAATTTGTTCATGATGCAGCTGCCAGCATGCAACTGAATGTGTGTTACCTATATAGTGGCATTTAGAATATTTCAATGAATCTGGGACAGCCACATGTAACACAAGATCTAAGAAAGATGCATGTATTTCTGAAGAAGCAACTGGAGGCCAATGCTGATACTTAATCCAGTTTATGCTAAACACCTACATTTAGGTAACTGAATCTCACCTTCATTCATTATTCTTTTTTGAAAATTATTTGTAACACATTCCACAATTCCACAATGTAGGAGAAGGTCTCTCCTTGAGTTAGGTTACTACCCTGGTAAGAGATACAGTTATTGTTCAGCAACAGCTTCACTATTATTTTAGATAGTCATAGTTACTTTATTACCTCATTATTTACATAAAACCAGCAAACAGAAAAAAAAGTGACTAGTCAAGTGGAATTTGAAGGGAATATTGAAGGTGTATGTTTAGTTTTGGTAATGATTTTTTTTATAATTTTATATACAGAGAAATGGTGTGAGTTACTTTGTAGTTCAAAACTATTTATGGTGACACAGAAAACAGCAGAAGGGTTCGGACATAAACTTCAATTTGCTTAGGTGCATATTTCTGCACCTGTTCTCTTGTGTGGATGAGCTTTTCTGCAGATGAATGTTCTCAGTGACTTGACAATTTCTCTAAAGAGTGAAATGAAGAATGAAATAGAAATCAGAACTCAAAAGATGTCACTGAGAGAGGTTGAGGAAGGGACAGGTTGAAGACAGACAAGTAAAAAGCAAGTTTTGGAAGAATAACACCAAAAAAAGGTTAACGCAAAGGGAGGTAGAAAATAGAAATCAGATGGTGTCAGTTTAATAAGTAATCTGGGACATACCTTTTGGAAGGAAACAGCAATTGGATTTTCTTATTAGGAAAGATAAATCGGAAGCTAGAGATAAAACTTCAGTGGAAAGTGGATAAACTGCGAAGAATCAGTGGTCAGAATCAAAAGGTGTGGAAGGGGTGGGAATGATAAGGACTGAAGTAGTAGCAAGACTGCAAGATGGTTTGCAGTTGTCATCAGTTCTTTTATTAGTTCAAGAAGCAGAGGTCTTTGAGATGGATCCAAACACTTGGCCTTTCTGACAAATCATGTGGGTATAAGCATGATTCAAATTCCTGTGCAAAATTATATCTCTAAGTCTAGCATTATGTGCACATTTCTTTACAAGTAGCAGCTTTCCATAGATCGTGTATAGACTGATTAGTAAAATAAAGTCAACAGTGTATAGGTTGTATATGATTTATTCTCCAGATGCCTTATTGAAATTGTAAACATATCTTACTGAAAAAAACTCTCAATCCTGGTGTGAGCAAGACTTTCTCATTCATGTTTCTATGTTAAATTATCCCCAAAAATGTCCCCTATTGTCCAAGATAACTCCCTACAACTTCAGCTGAAAGGGGGAAATTTAGGGTTAGATTCTGCATATATTCAGATATCCCAATTTTTTTTCCACTTTATGCAGAATTCAGGTTATTAAATTGGTAGGCTTAAATGGAAGCTTGAAATTTAGATCAATTCACTTGGATTCTAAATTCACTGCTTCTTGCTTTGCTTTTCTTCTTGTTTAACCCATTGTCAGATTCAGTCTATCATCTTATATTGAGAAGTCGTTTAGCTTTTAAATCTTCAGGATGTCCTTAATATTGTTTTGGATGTTTCTAACTACAGCAGGTTTCAGGATTCTTTCCTAAATCACTGAAACAACTCTCTGTCTTTTATACAGCTTACTTTTTAGTTTGTTTCCCCTTTTTTCCTAGTGATAGGGATTGTTATAATCTTTGTCACTCCATAATCATTTGGGAAATACAACTATAACCCATAAAGGCTCAGTATTTTAGCAGGAGTTTTAGGGGCATAGATTTACAGTTTAAAACAGTGTATTCTAGTATTTTTTTTACCTTTCCAAGAATTAAAAAAGAATTCACTAACTTCTCCTTGATAGACTGAGATACATCATAGATGGGAAGGTTTTGGAAAATTTCTTATCTAAATCCCATAAGATCAAAGTAGTGGAGTGATTTTGATAGATGTGGGATACATAATAGCTAACCGCATTACAGCTAAAGTTGTGCCATTATTATTTGTCCACTGGTTCAAAAACTAAAGTAGATTCCAAGGTTTCTTAAAACTTTGCTTGCCTGAAAGAACAATATTATTGTACTTAGCTGTTTTTCAGATAAATCACAAAATTCCCAGCAATTTAATTTGAATATTTTTTTAATTTGTTCTGCAAGATATTCAAAAGCATGAACAATGAATGTGCTAGATCATTACATGTTTTTTCATGTATAGCCTTATGAATTACCCTCATTAGAGAAGAATGATGACTATATGTTTTGCTGCATTTCTGAAAAAGATAGGCAAACAGTTAATTAAAGATTACAGGATATGTTACAACACTGGTGAGCAAATATATTTGGTACACTGCATTAATTGGCTTAATAATGAGTAACATAATTGGATTAAATTCATATGTCCTCAGTATCCCATGAGGATGTTTGCAGAAAGCATAGATACAGACATTCAAGTTAGGAAGCAAGCAAAACAATCAATATTTGTAAAACTGAAAAGTTATATTTTATTATGCCTTAGTTTTCTGAAACACATTTTTACAATTAAATAAAAGATCTTCTCATTATTTTCTTTTGTTTAGTGCCCTCTAACTACAAACTGACCTGTATTTGATAAGCTGTTCATATCTCAAAAGATCTAGTATAAGATCTTGTCAGGCTGCTGGCTAGCTGTCACAAGTGGCATGGAAGCAAATATACTGTTTCCTGTTTTAAAGGAACAAAAGGATGCCAGTTTTTATTTAGGCTGTTCACACCTTCCAATTCACATATTCCAATCCTTTATCAAGCTACTATTTTTATTATTCCTGCTACTCTGTTTCCTAGTGTTTCATAAGGTGACAGGGTTACATAAGGCAACAATCCTGGAAATAGTTATTCAGGTTTTACTGAGAAGTAAAATTCCTATAGATCTCCATAATTGAGGGTAATTTCTTCCTGCCAGCATATGAACCATCAGATAACAGAAAGTAATGAATATATCATCTTCTAAATTGTGGTTATTCTGTATGTTAAACCATTTTTCACTGCCCCAGTGACCTGTCTGGTTTCCTTGTGGGAGAAGAAAAGATAATAAATGCATAAATAAAAACAAAATAAGATTTTGTCTGCAAACACCAATACAAGGAAATGGAATGAGATAATCACAGTAAATTGCATTTGCTAAAATACTGCTACGGAGATGAGTTCAGAACCAATTATTTAACTCCTTTCCCAGAATACTTTTATTGAATTATTTGATGAGCCAGTTACAAATGTCAAAAGCAATGCTATTTTGGGTCTTCGCAGACCATGAAGGTTTTCTTATTCTTGGGGTGCACATTCAGATTAAAGAGAGGGGAAAAGAAAGGGGGGGGAGGGGGGTTGTTTGACTGTATTGATGTTTTGATACTATTATTTAGACAGGAAAAATCAAGTTAAAGTTTTATAATGTATTTTGGGATCCAACAATAACTTTTTTCTGTCCCCAGCTTTCTACTACAGAGGGCAGCATGAGAACTAAGACATGGACAACTACTTTTTCAACTGTTTGAGCAAACAACTTTAGTGGAGACTCATCCATCCCCATGCATACCTTTTGATAATAACCAGATAGTTAGGAAATTCTGCAAAGAAATAAAGAAGTTAATTTCAATAAATTTTAATCTGTCATTGAGCTCACATTTCTTCTGAGATGTTGTGTAGTAGGAAAGCAGTGCCTTCTTAGCCAGTTCCTTTAATTACAGATTTTAAGAGATAATAGTGACCTGTGCTCCACTGTTTCAGATTAATGATATAATTTTCTTGGTTGAGTTCCAGCTACGTTCCCCAAACAAAAATCTCTGTGTACCTTAACACGAGCACTTTCCACAGTATTTCTTGCTCAAAATGGAAGTCAACTTTGTGGCTTTATGAGATTCTCTGCTAATTTTCTGAATTATTCCCCTGACTGTATAGGAAGAATATTTATAGAAAAGGGACAAGAGACAAAAGAACCTAAATACCACAGTGTTCAGAGTACTAAAAGGTCCTTTAGATTTAAACTTGGATACTGTTACTTAGCAAGTTCTAGACTTGTCTGAAAACCTCTAGGAGATACTGCTAGCAAAGATTTAGGTATGAAGTGAATTAAGAGATATATGAATATGAGTTTTCCAATCCTCAATTTAAGCATATAGTCTTTAAACTGAAACACAAACCCTGGGGGAGATATAGCCCTCAGCCTTTTTTTTTTTTTTTTTTTTTTTAATATACTATCTCTTCACATGTTATTACCATAATATATAATTATGTCTGCTAAATACCCATTTGGGGTTCAAAGACGAGATTTTCAAAGAAACTAGAAACTACACTTCTGTGTGAAGGGCATTTTTTTTCCCTTCTTTGATTTATTTTCTGTTTGAATTAATGTTAGTTGTATGTGAGTACTTAGTGGTACTATGTGGTCATCATTATGATTGAAAGTTTAATTGGTTTTAGAAAACCTGAACTTTTTTTTAAATTACTTTTCTATTGCCATATAAATCTAAGTTATTAGAAAAGTAACAATAGTCTTAATAGGAATAACGTGTAGAAAGTCTTGGTGTATGTGTCTACCTTCTTAAGACTTCAGACTAACTTCTCAATACTGCAATCTTCAGCTTATTAATGCCTTTTCTTTGGAAAATAATAAAAAGTCAGAGTTTTGTTTTGGTTTGGTTTGGTTTTTTTTTCTTTCAAGGGGGTGGAGAAGAACCTGAAGTAAAAGATGAGGTGACTACATGCCTTCAAAAGAAAAGCCCAGCTTGGTCAGAGTCTTGGGTGACATGGCCTAGTGTGTTGCACTCCTGCACATGACAGAGGAGTTGGAACTTGATGATCTTACAGTCCTTTCCAATCCTAACCATTCTATGATTCCATGATTCTGTGATACAAAAAGCCTACTGAAGTGGGGGTGGTTTTTGTATTTTTTTTTTTTTTTTTTGGAGTGTTAGGGTTTGGTTTTTTTTCAAATATATAATAAACCCAATACTGAACAATGACAAACCCCAACTTTTTTTTGTCAACTAAATGAAATATCTTACTAATAAAACCCTTTTTCTTAGGCAAATTATTAACCCATTCAATTCTAGGAGCAAGGAGAAAACTGCTTTACTGAAATATCAGAGTTTGAACTCATATACAAGATATTCAGTATATGCAAAAACCATAATTTCTAAATGTTTTCTTCTAATGCAGAATCATACATTACTGTTTTAAAATATATGTATATTGCATACTATTTTGCTTGCTACTTGGTTTTTATTGAGGTTGTTTAAATGACAATAGTATGAAAGAGGAAAGCTATTTTTATTTTAAAAGCTACAGAGCTGATTTTCACTAATTGTTCCTTTAGATTTTAAATTACACATAACTGAGTGCTTTGAATACATTATTTGATACATTTTACCTCTTTATTTGAATTGCACATGAAAATCATATGATTGTAATAGAATAATTTTGAAAATATTTGATGTATAACATTCTTGAATTATTCCTGGTCTGAGAATAATCCTTAACATATCCTATGTAGGTCATATTATATGCATAAATAAAGCTTTTTTTTTTTTTTTGGAATCACAAATCATTAATAATAAGACTCCAGGCCTAACCAGAAGATTGACCTAATACTTAGCTTAATTTTTTCATTCAGTAAGGTAAATTACATTGATATCAGCTGGGATGCTAGTGGTCATTCTTTTAAAAAAGACTATTTTAAAAAGAAAGCCCTCTTTCTTTAGAACAAATTTCTGCATATGAATTAGCAATAATGATCTGTATTCACTATTTATTAAAGTACTATTTCTTCTTTCTCTCTCTCTCTCTCTTTGTGAAAATTTTACACTTTCTTTAGAACAAATACAAATATGGCCTGTGTTAAGCACTGGTCAGGCTTCGCATGGCCAGAATAAAAAACATTTATCAGATGTCATGCAGTCTTTGTCCTCACTTTGTAGCACAATTGCTCCAGTGTTCTCAGTGTGATATCGTGACCTGAGTGGCAGTTCTCCATCTGTCGTTCATGGTTCTCATCTAAAATATACCTTTTCAGTTCTTAGTCCTCTTATTCCCCTTGCAACAATGACAATTGTAACAAATAAACAAGCTGTCTCTATGAGGAAAAGTTTCATTTTTACAGGACAAAAATAAATTATTTAAAGGAAATTTATACATTTAAATAAAACAGAGTGCACAGATATCAATCTAGTTTCACATTTCCACTGAAGGTTCTCAAAATGTCCATAGCTGACCTGTGAGGGAGTAATATATTATAATTTCTTTAACTCTTTCCCACACAGAAATGCACCTATATATTCTCATTTTTCTTGTGAAATTCAGGTTTTCAGTCCTTTTTGAATATAGTATGTAAATCTCGAATTTCCTCCATTGCCTTGTATATTGGGATGGAATTAAATGTCTTCAGTAACAGC
This sequence comes from Loriculus beryllinus, assembly GCA_039877255.1. NCBI lineage: Eukaryota > Metazoa > Chordata > Aves > Psittaciformes > Psittacidae > Loriculus > Loriculus beryllinus. The sequence continues at coordinate 5,390 of JBCJKH010067287.1, read as the reverse complement.
CCATATGGTGCTATGCTTTACATTTATGACTGAAACAGCATTGGTAGCAGATCAGTGTTTCAGCTACTGTTAACGTGCATGCACAATGCCAAGCCTTTCCCTCTCTCTTCCCCTGCCCTCAATGAGTGGGCTTGGAGGGACACAGCTGACGCAACCAACCACAACTGACCAAACTCCTATATTCCATACCATATGACATCATGCTCAGCAACAGAATCTCCAGGACAGGAAGAGGAAGGCAGGACATTCATGGTTATGAAGTTTGTCTTCCCAAGTTACAAATGCTGAGGCTCTGCTTTCCAAGCAGTGGCTAAACCTCTGCCTGCCAATTGAACATAGTGAATGAATCCCTTGTTTTTCTTCCTGCAACACTGCAGTTTGTTCACGCAGCTTTTGATTTCCCTATTTAATTGGCATTATCTCAATCTACAAGCTTTCTGGACAGGAGAAAGGCAGTGTGTGAGAGGCTGGGTAGGTGTTTAGCTGCTAGCCAGGGTTCACCCATCCCACCTTGTAATTTGTCATCAGTGTTTCAGAGTATGCTGATCTGGTACGTGTGGTGCTTGCTGTTTCTTTAATTTTCTTTTTCTTAATCACAGGCTTTAATCAAAGTAAAGTTGTCAATTTATAATTTAAGTCTTAGATCAAATGCAAAGATAGCTTTTGTCTACTGCCTAGATTACATATTTAGTTCATAAAATTATTGCAATTTATGTTCTCAAGTCATGGAATAATATCTTCACATTTACTGAACGTTATTAAAACAGATACATATTTGAGAGATATAAAGCCTTATTTATGATAAAATATAATAATACTTAAGTCAGAACTATACAACAAAATACAGTTCGATCGGTTTGCCCATATTTTTACAAGGTAATGTATGTGATGGTACCACAGCTTTGACAAGCATTCTGTCAAGAACTGAAAGCTTCACACCCTTACAGATTTTCCTGGCATCATGCTTAGATTTCAAAGCATCTGACACTATCTAGCACTAGTTCATACATACATAGTAATTGGGAATGTTTAATATTGATTAGATGAATAAAGTGACATTCATCCACCAAGATGCTGTCTAAAACTTCGGCACATACTGTAAGCTATTTATCTAGATGTCCTCTGCAGTCAGTGAAAGGGGGCATCTTGCAAAAGGTAACATTTCCTCTAAACATAAGTGACAGAGAGGAGTGTTGAATCACTAGTTGTAGCTGGTTTCGTAGATAACTGAATGACTGGTGTGTGCTACCAGTGTAATTTCCATATAGCTACACATAGGTAAGATTAATAACACTCTTAATTACACTTTATTTCCTTATTACATACATTAAAGATGAATACTGCAATTTTTTTGACTGAACAAAATAAGGTATCTTTCCAGATATGTGTTTCCACAGCATTTTGTTGAAATTGTGTTTTTTACAAACATTCCTGCTGATCTGTTATCCAGAATACCTGACAAAATTATATAAACAAATAGTGCATCTGTACTCAAAGTGAAATATCCTGCATAATACATAATTAAATGCAAGATATGTCAATGCTCAAAAAAAAGCAATGCATTTATAAAAATGAGAATATTTATCATTAATGTAAAGAATTAAAAAAAAAAAAAAAAAATGAAAACGGAAAACAAAATCCCACAAACACACACACAAAAAAAAAAAAAAAAACAAACAAAAAAGCCCCACCAAAACCAAACCAAACCAAATAAGAAAAAAAACGAAACCCACAGTAAGACTATAAACTTTCATGTCTCTGGTCATGAACCAATTATAAATCCTCTGGATTTAAGACTAAGAGTTCTCAAATTTAGCTTTTTATTTCTTCTTTATTTTCATTCCTGCTATATTATGCCATTTTTGCCCTGCATATTATCTTGAATGTTCCCCTGTAACTTCCACCATATGTAACCAATGCTCAAAGATAATGATGTGATCTTCCTCTGAATTTTTTTTCCCCCATGCATTGGCACACACACTGATCAATGATGCATGCTATTGAACAATTCTTATGGATGTCTTGTTACATTTACAAAGGTCATAACTGCATAACTTCATTCATTCATTAATAAATACCATTTACATTCCATTGATAGATGTTAATCTGCTCATATTTTGCAATGATTATTATTATGTATTGATTATTGCTTTCTTGTTGAACAGATATGTTATGAGAATTGACTGTGGTTTTGATGTCCAAATACATCAAATACTGTCATTCCCCAAGGAATGTCGACAATTTTTAAAGCTAGCAGAGTGTTTCAGTTTCAGTAAAAGAAGTACAAAGACTTAAAAATTTAGCATATGTTTAGCCTTTTCCTCACTAAGCTACAATCATATTGTTTGAAATATCAGTTCTACAGAAATTAAGACTTGTAAAATACATATTAGCTTGTGCAATATTCAAAATTAATTTCTCCACACTCATGCAAAGTACTGTGAAAAAACTTTATACTCTAATCAAGCACCAGGATTCACGAGTAGAAACTCTTTTGCTCATGTTGTGTCCCAGTGGTAGGAATTATAAATAGACATAGGAATCCTTCTGGTTGATAAAAAAAAAGTGTAAAATTAGGACTTAATGCAAGCAAAACAGTCATGTACATATCAGGGTCATTTCCTAGAACTTGCATCAAGGATTACAGAAACTTTCAATCCAGCAACGTGTGCCAAGAGAAATTTGAAGTTGATAAAATTACGTCAAACTTCCAATGAGAAATACATGTATAGATTACAATGTAATGTACACAGTTCACATATTGTATTTAAAATTTATATTCTATTTGTATTTTGTCTATAACGTTAGCTACTGAAATGAAATATAAAATAAGTAACACATTGATCCAAAAAGTAAAAATACTCTCTGCAATATGACTGTTAAATTACCATTAGGAAAACTTATATAATTGTTAGAGTGGCCAAAATCTCTTAGCACTTAGCAGACATTACTCAAGCTCTTAATAAAACCAGCTTTGTCTAGATTTATTAATGAAACTGGATGTAAAAAGCATGCTATTGACAGTTTCCATTGCAAAGATTCAGCTATTAGTGAGCCTTCACCTGGTACTTATCTTCACTTGCTTTAGATAATAAGCAGTAAGTGTAGAACATGCTGTCCCTGGACATCTTTCCTTCCCATCTTCCCTGGGTGAGTCATCTTCCCCAGGATGAGTAAGTAGCTCATCTTTTACTGCTCCAACAATGTCTGCAAAAGGTTGGGACCAAGAAAAATCTAACAGGTGTTTAACTTCTCTGTTGTCAGAGAAACCACCGTGAAAAGGCAACAAGATAGCAATGTAATGAAAGGAAGAGAGGAAAGTCAGGACTTCTGCCTGATTTCTCATGCAGTAGTCTTTGTTTACCTAGAATGGATCAGATCACTCAGGTGTGCTACATAAAGAAAAAGCAATATGCTGTGCTCTGAAGGTCCTTTATCAACTGCCAGTATTCTACAGGATAACAGTAAGTGAGCTTCCACCCTTGGTGGCACTGTAGTTTAGATTAGGGTTTTTTGAGTTTTTAATGGTACTGTATTCAACTCAGATTACTTTTTCCATAGCATTCTATGTCTAGGAAAACCTCATGGTGCCACACTCAGTCTTCATGAAGAAAGTGCTAGAGGCCATTGGAAGATGGAGAGTTCTCACTCTCAAGATGGACATAGATTTCTTTCTGAGGCTTATAGAAATTTCCAAACTCTTCTTTTGCTGGAATGATCATTTTTAAAATTGGAAAATATCGCATAACCTTTTCTGTATCCTTAACTGTAAAGATCTCACAAACAGCCAAAATATATGCAATCAGAAATATATTTTAACGTCTTTTTCAAGTCCTAGAGAATACAGTCCTTATTCCATGCTTCTATCTAGGAAGATCAGTTTGGATATAAATAAATACTGGTGACACTAATGGAATTCAGTTTCAAGAGTGCCACCGAGGTCACGCAGCATACAGATGTCCTCATTAGGAACTGCAGAAGCTATGCTTAAATCAATGTTTTACTTGACTTCTTACCATTTTTTGCCACTGTTATCTCAAAAATAAATTAGAACATGCAAATTAAACTTTTTCAGATGTTTGGAACTCCCTTTCCAAATTGTCAGTCATATTGAGTTTTATAATACATAAATATATTTTCACGTATTGTCTAAATATTAATAGAAGGCGTTACCTCTCCTAACAAACTCTGTGTCACATAGTACTTGCTAGTGATCCTCAGATGGCATACTCAATTTCTAGATGCAATTCTTACACCAATGAAGTCACTGTGACATACCTGTGACATATTATTAATATGCTAAATATACTCTCACTTCTTTCCTTACCACTCAGTGCCTGCATAGTGTTTTTACAACTACCTTTTTTCCCATGACATCTTGGTTGAGGGGCTCAGCTGTGACCTGTGGTGGGTCTCTTAAATTATGTTAGGCCCATCCATGATGATAAGTTTCATGTGTATGAGACTGTATGTAATTTCACCAAGTTCCCATCATGTCAGGTGGAAAACTGTTTATCAGGCCTCTGCTATTGTGTAAGTTGATTTCACCTGGACTAGTTTCAGAATTCAAACAACACATTACATTTCCTTTTTTATTCTTTCTAGGCTGCAATAAGCCATCCTTTTTACCTTATAAATTATATTAATGCAGACTTTGAAAAGCAATATTGTAATAATTGTCATTTGACATTTTCACATCATCCCCAAACATGAACAAAACATTAAAATATGTTATAAAAATACAAGCATCACTTCCGAAACATTCTGAATGAGGAGACAGTTGTTAAAGTACCAACCTGCTTGTATTCTACAGTTAGGATTGAAGCTGCATAAGGCTGAAAACTACTTTGAAATGTTACATTTTTCAGACATACATTCTGAAAATGCTGAAGTTCAGTTGAAGCAGGAATACATAAAAATAAAACAACTTTGAACAAATAATTTACTGTGCACCTTAATTTCTGAAATGAGGAGGCATTCACTTTAGACACATATCCTCACAGAATTTAATGTCTTTTAACACTGGAGACCTCATAGCAGCCTTCCAGTATTTGAAGGGGTGCTATAGGGATGCTGGGGATGGACTATTCATCAGGGACTGTACTGATAGGACAAGGGGCAACAGGTTCAAAATTAAACAGGGGAAGATTAGATTGGATATAAGGAAGAAATTCTTTACTGCAAGGGTGGTGAAGCACTGGAATGGGTTGCCCAGGGAAGCTGTGAATGCTACATCCTTGGCGGTGTTCAAGGCCAGGCTGGACAGAGACTTGGGTGGCATGGTTTAGTGAGGGGTGTACCTGCTTATGGCAGGGGGGTTGGAACTAGATGATCTTAAGATCCTTTCCAACTCTAACTATTCTATGATTCTATAGAGAAAAAAAAATATA
>JBCJKH010067286.1:32177-44573 GCA_039877255.1 Loriculus beryllinus | reverse complement strand
CTGCCCTTCAGAGCCCAGCTAGCAAGGAGAAACACCAGCTCTCCAGGAGTCTCCACACTTCTGAGGTATTAGCCAGATACCACGTAACTGAAATAAAAGAAAATCAATTGTGTCTTTGCCTGCCACTTTCCCAGTTTGAGTGGTCCTTTCTCCCCAAACTTGCACCATACTTGCACTGGAAATTAAGAAATAATTACCAATACATTGAGCAGTTAAACACTGCTCTGCCCTTTAACATCCCAGGACAAACGTTTTAATTCTTTACTGCCATTTTATGGATAAACTCTTAATGTATCATCATTAGCTAACAATTTTCAAAGGAAATACATTAATGAAGTCTAAGAAAATGTGGGAGTTTTTACCTTAATTACCTGGTTCATAGATCAGAGTAATTAGATTCCAACAGACTTTAGGTATAATGTAAAAGTAATTACCACAGCTGCCAGCTGTTAAAATATTAAGTTAGTTGTGTTCCAGAAAAGTTTGGAAAAAAAATTGTTAGCTTTTCTGTGATTAACTTCACCTAAGGTGCATTTTGAGAAAAGAAAAAGAGTCATCAATACAAATAGGAAAAAAACAATTTATAAACTGCCACACTTGAAGGAATACATGTAAAACACATTCTTAAAAAGCAAATATTTCTTTACCTGAATTTATTATGACATTAGGCCATACTTCCGTGTTTTGAAAAAGAACCATCTTTCTTATTGAAATACAGAACACTTTTATATTTCAGACACTTTGTCCTAACGTAGCATGCCAACCAGCCAGGCTTACAAGTAGAACAAAACCAGGTGTATTGAAACAGACAGATAAATCCTAGGAAGAAAACGTGGGTATCAGAAAAAAAAAAACAGATAGAAAAGTATCAACAGAAGGCCGATTGGAGCAAGAGCAGCAGCAGCAGCAAGGCAAAGGCAGGCAAATCCCTCCAGCAGCTGTCAGCCTGCACTTAAATCAGAGCAGCACAGTTTAGCAGTTCCAGAGAGTTGTAAATGGCTATCCTAGAAAATACAAAAAACCAAGACAAGAGACAGAAGCAGCTCATCAAAGACGTGTAGTACTGCAAAGCACAAGAAGCTCCCAGCGCACAGGTGCATCAAAATGAGGAGGGAGGAAAATAACAATAGAAAAAAAAACCCAAAACAGAAAACAACAAACCAACCTGTCACTAATACATAATGTAGAAGCAAGAAAACAGTTTCTCTTTGGATACTATCAGTTCCCATGTGGTGTCAAGTTGTTGAAAGTTAACATGGTACAGGCACATCAAAGTGAAAAAAGTTAGGAAAAGACCTGGACAGTCTTAGGAGAGGTGGGAATAGTGGCATATGCATTAGGTGAAGAGATAGCAAGAATAAACAGTGGCCTCTTATTGGGAGGAGCGTGGTAGATAAGCATTTGTTTGACATGTACTTAAACAAAAGAGCTTTTGGCATTTAAAGAAGAATGCAGGAGGAAGATTCGTCTTATCTTCCAAGGCACAAAAGCTAGATATATAAAAAATATGCATGTTGATCATTCAAACAGAAAATGCCATCTCACTAAGGGCTTAGGCACACATGGAGTGTTGTGGAAGCAGCTGCTCCTGAGCAGGCCTTCAGTGAGAACACAGTAGAAATACTTCTTAGCATTAAAAGAGATAAGCCTTTAAGCTAACAAGCCTGTGCAAAAGCTTATGCCAATCTTCTGCAAAGCAAATATCTCATTATTTAAATACACTTGTATTCTCTTCAGGCATAGCAATCATGGTCTATGTTCAGCTGAAAATGGCTTTCCCCTCTCAAATGCAGTCTTCTTGAGCCTTAATGTCTGGGCATGATTCCTCAAGGATTGTTATGACATTATAGCTTTGTCAAACATGTATTAGCAAATAGTACAAAATCACTTTGGTCATCTGTACGGCATAAGAGAATCACAATACTTGATAAGTCTTACACATCAGCCTTTTACTAGGCTATTATTTCATGCCTTCTTCCTCCCCTCTGCCTTCTGCAGCGAGACTGGATGTTCTTTCCTCACAGCACAGCACCATGATCTCTCTTTCATGCCAAGAACCTAACGCAAATGCCGCTGTTTCTCTGTGTCATGTAAACGGCCAGGCTAGTTCTCATTTCCGTGACAGGATATGGTGTTGGCATGTATGCCTAAGGAAGATACCAGAGACACCTCTGCTACTAATATATTTACAAGGTTCATAAAATCTGCCACCTTTACACAGATGAATTATACTCATTGAACTCAAGGAGGCTGAATATACAAGACAGGATTGTTGCACATGACAACAAGATCGTTGCACATGACTTCTAATGTGACAGGATCTACACAATCCATTCAGCTGGGATAGAGTTCACTTTCTTCCTATTAGCTGGTACAGTCCTGTGTTTTGGCTTTAGTTTGAGAGCAATGCTGATAACACACCAGTGTTTTGGTTGTTGCTAAGTAGCACTTACCCTGACCAAAGACTTTTCAATCTCTCATGCTCTGCCAGTAAGGAGGGGCAGAGAGAGAAGAGAAGCCAGGAGGAAGCAGAGGCAGGAAACCTGACTAGCCATAGGGATATTCCATACTAGAGCATTTCACGCCAAGTATATAAACAGGGGATTTACCTAAAAGGGGCTGGATCACTGCTCAGGTCAGGCTGGGCATCGGTCAGCAGGTGGTGAGCAATTATATTGTGCATCACATGAAGTTTTTTTGGGGGGCAGGGTTTGTTCCTTCCTCTCTATTTTATTTCCTATTACTATTGTTGTTGATATTGAATTATTACATTCTACTTTTATTTCAATTATTAAATTGTTCTTATCTCACAGACTTTTACCTTTCTTCTGATTCTCCTCTCCATCCCACTGGGTGGGGTAGAGGACTGAGCAAATGGCTGCATAGTTGGACTTAAACCACAACAACAAAGAAGAGAGATTGCCTTTCTGAAGCATTTTAAAGGGAAGAAATTATAAAAATGGAGTATAAATCTTGGGTTTGTTCACAGACTGGATCCCATATACTTTGCTAGAATGTCTGAAAGAAGCTTAAGATCTATTGGGAAAGTAACTGTTGGGAAAGTAACTGTTGGAAAAGTAACTGCATCCCATACTATTCACACCCATCCTAACACATAGATCAACTAATGAGCACCTTGTTTTTTCTAGGCTCTCTCAGCATCCCCTTGTATTTTAGATGCTCCGAGTTCTCACTGCCCTTTGTTGGACTCACTCCAGTATGTCCACGTTTGTACTGGGGGTCCCAGAAGTGGGTACAGAAGTGCAGATGTGGCCTTTTCGGTACTGAGCAGAGGGAAGGAGTCACATCCTTCAAGCCAATGGCACTGTTTTGCCAGTGCAGCCCAGAAATCTTTCCTCTCCTTTCTAGCTGCAGAAGTCAGGCTTCTGGCACTTTAGTGAAGGAAAATTGTGGTAGTAACCTATCACATTTTTCAGCCATCCAGCAAAGGACAACATAACATTCAGTAGACAAAAAAGTCAGTAAAATACACAACAAATTTGTTTTATTCAAATACCAGACTGCATTTGCTGGCTTAACAAACAGGGCTTTTTTCAGCTGTTATAAAGAGAAATATAGATTTTAGTGAAAAAGCTTAAAATGCATTTCAAATAACCACAAGTGATATGTCAGCTACAAATTTTCTACACACCTGCAAGCCTCCATATTAACTACTGATATGCAAAACACTGTATGCTACATATGCATGGAATCAAAGCACCCCGTGTGATATTTATAATACTTAAATTGTAACTGATTTTAATGAGGATGCACATTTATCTTGAATAAATTAATTTGAGACAATATTGAGAAATTCTAAATTAATTAGCGAAAATTATTCAGTAGAATTTTAATAGGCAAATCTGAAGATAATGTACTGTCTGCTTGAAAAGACTTTGAAGTATATTAAGGCATTTTTGTGAACATTTGCTTTTTAACCCCTCAGTAGGACTAAAAATGTGGTGTGTCTAGGCTTTCTAAATACTTTCCCTTTCTTCAACCCTCTGTCTGGGATTTCTGGATATGCTACTCTGATCAAGCCGCTGTTGAGTCTGGAAACTCTTGGCACATCAACTGTGTATTTACACATCTGTTCTCAATAGTTTCCTCTGAGTCAAAGTATTGCCAGAGGGATATGTACCTGCCCTAGATCTAATAATTCTAGAAACACAGCACTCACTATGCATGCGCTGCCCAGATCTTATATGCTATAAATGATGGGTATCAGACTGGCTCTGCCAGAATATGAGGCCTAAGTCCTGTGCCACCCAGAGCTGTTAAGCACATTCTATCTGTGCAGCTTGTGTGACTGCACATAGTGACCCCAGGTAGAAATACAGCAGCTCTAATAGTAGCACAAATACTACTGTTTCAGCTCCAGATTCTGTCCTTGCTTCCTAGCTGCATTTTCAGCAAATTGCTGAACATAACAGCAAAACAAACAGATCTAGTGTGCTTCGAGATAGTTTAAGCTGTGCAAGGGCTTATGGAGATGGCATTTGTAGGACTTCTGAGTAACATTTCCCCCTGGTAGGCGTGGCATTGCTTGACAGAGTGAATTACTTGGTGAGTAACAGTACTACCTGTGCAATAAAGCATTGCTCATTATCTGAAAGAGTGGCAGAATTTGTCTGTTTCCAATTCTGAGCCTTAAACTGAAACATATGAGACTTGCCAAAGAAATAGACATTCACCTTAGACAACCTTCATTCCCCTTTCTACTGTTGCCTTTTACAAAAAACAAAGGAAACAAGCAAGCAGCTGTTTCAGTAAGGGATGTTCATTTCGCATATGCCCTGCAGTGGTTCAGAAAATCCACGGGAATTTCAGGTACAATAAGAACTAAAGATTGGACTTGGCATCATTATCTGAATTCATGAATAAATATGTAGAGAGGAACTTTGTCTCTTCAAAAGGTCATGAGACATTATCTGGTTTGACTTCTTATTTAGGACAAGTAAGCAGTTTAGTTTCTCAGGGGATTATTATAGTTAAATTACAGCCTCGTATGCTCTTCATGAGACAAGAAGGACACTTTCATGAGCAGCTTTTTTCTTACAGTTGAGGTCGATCTTAATGTGTGAAGGACACAGCTTCCTATCTGTTTCCAGTTAATTTCAGGATTCTTTCACTTCAGATGTCTCTGAAAACAAACCAAAATGACAGGGTGAAACAGGAAGCCTTTACATTTCGATCTAAAAATTACACAGAGAACGCAGGTGAATGAGCCCTTGAGTTAACTGGCTGCTAGTTAGGGCTTCTCTGCACTGTAAAATAGTTTGTACAATTATACCAGCATTCCCAAGACTGCAGCAAAAACAAACCTAATGTATGACTTCACCACGGCTATGCCAGCAACTTTGTCTAAGTGTGTGAAACACATACCAGTATTTACTAGTATAGCTTATGCAGTTTAGGGAAATATTTGACTTCTACAGGGTGAAAGAGTCTCATTGAGTCAGTGCAAGCTGTGACTCCAGCAAAAAGTTTTTGTGGTGTTTCTCCAGTGTCACTATGCCCATGATGCCTGTGTGGTATCGCTGGTCTGGAAGAGAGGGGAGAAGAAATAGTCCACTCTTGGAGGGAGGCTTCCAATGGGTATGCTGTGGGGCTGGGGTAAGGAATGCAGGCCTGGAGGGAAGTTAATTAATAACTTAATTAATATTTAATGGCAATATGCTAGCATGCTGAGACTTTACCGGTGGGCTCTGTTCCCAGCTCTGCCACATTACAAAAATGCATGTTTTAGCCTGACCTCTAGGGGAATAGCAAGACCTGTGCATCTAGGAGGAACATCTAGATAATTATGGTAAGCTGGTAGCCTTCCCAGCCCTTAGGGTCTCTGAACCTATAACTGCTTTGAGACAGGCTGCTTGAAGTCCTGCCTATGTCAAAGCTAAGAATCAAATTGCAGCTCCCAGAATAGCACACTATTTATTTGCTCCCTTTTGGCTCCTTCTTCCCTCTGCAATCACCATTGATTGCACTCTGGGAAAAAAGCTTCAGTTTGCACCGCGTAAAGTGAGGACACCAAGCAGTAGAAAAATTACCTAACAATGAAAATTAGCAAAGAAGGTGATGCTCCAAATCTGCATTGAAAACTACTTAAAAGGAGGGGGACTTTCAAAAGTGCTGAGAACATACAACTCCAGTTGTGGACTTGGGTTTCTCGCTCCAATATCTCCAAGGCTACAAAGTTTGCCTCAGCCTTTCAGTCAGAGACAAGCAGAGCTATGAAAGAAACAGCCAGCTTAAAGTGTCAGTGGTACGAAAGCTCCAGAGAAATGTCTTGGAAAAACAGTACAAAAGGACTAATGAAGATGAGGTGGTGTTAGAAAGGTTGGTTTTCATTTGTTATCAAAGCTCTCTCTAGCTTTCAGTTATGCAGGAACCTACATCTAACACAACCAAACTTAAAACAAAAATAAAAATAGAATGGTTGTACCTCAATCTGTTTCATGCAATTACTTAAAAAAAATGGTACACATTGAAAATAGAGAAAACTGCTTTGTCCAAACAAAACCAGCTCAGCTATTGAGTTCACGTCAAGAGGAAACACAGCTGCAAAGGTTTTTAATTCCCTTCTGCATTTCTCTCTCTTTTCTACTTTTTCTTTTTTCGCTCCTCTTTAGTAAACCATCCAGGCATAGTAAGGTGAGACTGTTCCTTTTTCAGTATTTGTGGGAAGTTCAAGTCCAGAAAGCAGTGCCCTGAAACACCAGTACCTGTTTTCAGCTCTCCAGGAGGCTGGACCATGCTGTTTCTGCCTTTTTTCATCCATGAGGTTACAAGGAGCTATGAGCATTGGAGACAGAAGCTGCCTTCTCCAGTTTTACTGTTGCTTTTTTGTTGCTGTTGCTTCTGCTGCATGCCTCCATCTCATTTTTGTTTGCAGGGACATGTGCTGAGACATTATAGCAGCACCAGAGCTATTCCAGTTCATTGCAATGAACCTTCTCTCTCCCATTTTTCTCACACCCAAGCAAAAACACTGCTGACATTTTTAATGCCTTCTAAAAGACTGCAAAACTGAGGGCATTCCTCATAAGAAAAAAAAAAAAAATCCCTCTCCTCAACAACTCTTGGCAATAAAAGGAAATAAATTTCAGTTGTTATAGAGAAAGCCACACCATTTAAATGCTTTCAGAGGGTTAGGGTTTTTTTCTTACTTTCTCTTGAATCTTTAATGAAAGGCTAAAATATGTTAATGGTGGTTGTTGCTATAGCAAGCTCAGGCATCTGTAGTGAAGTCCCTGGTTTAATTGTTCCTTGTTCTGCAGTGATGAGGTCATGTTAACATCACTGACCCTTGGGTACATTTATTCTACCAAAATTAACATAGCAATGACTTGAGGCAATCTCTGTTCTTTATGTCTCCCTCCTGCTTAGGATGAGGACTAGCCATTACTAGTATCACCCTGGCCTGCTTTGGTGCTGATTGTAGATTGTTTTTTTGGGGGCACTGGTGAAACACTACAAATAATACTGATTTTCTCAAAGTACACCTGACTGCTGAAGTTTACTGTATCTCATGAAAACTATCTTTTCCCCTAATGACTCTATTTAAAAGCAATTTGGATCAACAGTTTTAATTTTTATAGATCATACGTATCAAATAATTAAAAGTGGATATTCATAAATAGCATAGATGTCTGGAGGAAGGGAGGGACCATGGGAGGGAAATGGTTTACTGGTGAATTTTTCAGGTATAACTAACATGATCAAGTATTAGGTATTTAGCACAGGTGCAAGACACAACACATTTTTGTACATTGTTTGCCAGTAAGTAACCCTAAAAGAGCTAATTTGGTTATTTTTTAATAGTCCCTTTAGTCAGCTGTGGAGCATATATGCTCAAAACCTGTTATTTAAGTTCCATCAATCATTTTGTCTGGCTAGATAATTTACAGGGGTTTTGCCCACATTAAAGGCTAATTTCATATGCCGACATCAAATACATATTTTTGCAAAATGCTCACAAGTGCAAGTGTGGTAGCTTGATAGAAATTTCAAGTGCTAGATAAAATCCATAATGGAGGATTTCTGATGGTCAGGGTGAGACTAGCAGGATGGAGGAGCTATGTGCTCCTTGGCTAGCTAATCATTCCAGAGAGCAGATACTTTTGTCATGCACCAAGGGTGATAATTTATGGGACTGCTTCACAACCCAAACCAGATAGTGATCTCCCTCAAGGCAGCAAAGGTCCTTTCTTTCATATTTTGATAGAGCCTTTAAAGAAGACAACCAATATAGTGAAATCTTGCCTCTATTGATAGGGATTTTAAAGGGCAGGTGGATAAAGTCTTAAAGGAGCTGATGCCACAACAGTGAGTAGTATAATTAGATGCTGATCCCTTAGGCTGGCATAGCTTTTTGAAACTGTGTTTTTCCCTGAATGCCTATAGTCAAAAGGACTATTTTAATCAAAAGAGGGTTTCATTCTCTCTTTCTTGACTTCTTTACGAAGTAGAGCAAGTCCCCATCCCAGCGACATGTGGGCTGAGAAAGCAACGCATTATGTGAAATGCCCTGCTTTGTTTTATTTTTCAGTCTTTCCTGTAAGTTGGAGTTTCTGTGGCTGTGAGTAGGGAAAGAGATGGCCACACAGATATCACACATTACCCTGGATGTAATGTTTCTGAGGGGTTTGAGCATTTCAGAAAAAAATAAGAGCTTGTTTCAGATTCAGTACATTACTTGAATAGAATAGAAATATTGCGTGCCATTTTAAAATAAATACAAGGTACATTTTTAAATAAAACACCACTTTATAATAAAGCAATTTTTAAGATCTCTGAAACATTAAGTTTTGCTGGGTTTTCAGCAATTCAGCCAAGCCAAGCAAAGCTCATAGAAGGTCCAGCTATAAGTGAAAAGAGGTGGGACTACACAGTTTTACTCAAATCTCAGAAAAAAGTCTAATCTGTGTTTAGCTGGAGATGATGCTTGGAGCTTTTTAGAAGGAAAGACCCTGTTCACTGACACTTTAATTCTCTGCAGACTGCCAGAGCAGTTAAAGCCTCGAGGCTTTAGTGAAAATACAGATAAATCCTGAAAGCTTTTTAAGAGACAACCCGTAGTCATGCACAACAAGGCATCCACTTCTTAAAAGAGGGAAAGGATTGCATTTATAGTACTATAATTTGTTACAGCAAACTGGCACAAATAGGAAAAATTACACAGGCTTTCAGATATAAAGCCTTTCTCTGGGTTTGTGTGTGTTTTTTAAGGACTACTTTTGGGCTAATTAAGTTTTTGTCCCTATCTGCAAACCTGATCTTGCCTGTGCACCTCTATCACCAGAATGATGATAGGTACCAATTTGACAAAGGTGACATTGCTAAAAGTGATAGGAGGTCACAGCAGCAGCTCAGAGTTGCCCTTTCTGCATTATTTACAGGATATTCAGGGTAACTGTCAGCTCCCAGGGGAAATCCTCCCTTGCTTTGGGGAGTCAAGGTTACTAGCAATCCTGAAAAATCATTCTGCCCACACTTGTTTGCATCCACAAGTGATCACAGGTCACACTCACCTTCTTCCTTCAGAGACTGCATACTTATTTCTAATGGTTGAATCTTGAAATACTTTACTTATGTTTTCAATTATGTTTTCATCAACATAGTTGTAGGTGTGCTCTTCTTCCTCATCCTCTTCTGCCTCACAATTGCCAAGTGCCTGGGTTGTTAGACCTGAACAATTAGCAAAAAATAACTTTAAGGAAATGGAAGACTCTGCCCTTGCCCTATAAAAAATGTACAATTCATGCAGACAACCTCAAAAGTAAAAGGCAAAGAAAGCAATGTTCTCCTCACTTCTCTTATTTTCATACCTTAAAAAACTTACCTAAGTTTCTGAAGAATACCTGGCAGATCAACAATGAAACCCAGCTGAGCATTTTATGAGAGAGTCTTAGCTGAAGAATTCCTGTTTCAGTTTTGCACAATACCTGTACCTCAGTGCCTGTGGGCAAACAGGATAATCTGTTGTCTACTCTCTACTAGTTGTGTACAAGTAACTATAAGGTTTATTAAAATTAGTAAAAAGTGTGATCACTGGTGGTGTAAAAGCAGGCAGATAAAATTGTCAGACTGTATCAAGAGAAAAGCAGTCCACTTGCCACACGCAGCATGTACCATCCCTATTGCAGATTTGCTCCCTTGCTGTCATGTTTCATTGCATGAAGAGATGAGCCTCTGCAGCTAGGAAACTGTTGTGTTACTTTGGGATTTCCCAGAACAAACCTCCCATTTCTTCTTAATCTGAAGGTGACATAACAAAGATACAGGCTTGAAAGTGACTTGAGGTTAAAATTAAAAGTTCTGAAGTGTATTTATTTACATCCACCTAGACCAACTTCAGGGAATACTGAGGACAAACCCTCTCAAAAGCAGTTGCCTTTTCTCACAAAGAGAAAGACCCTCACAGGAGACCACTCTGCAGCTCCAGCACTGGGTTTAGTTCTGCACTGAACCTTGGCACAGAGGCAGTGTCACATTACAGATCATACTGGTGGGGTATAGGCTGCTGCCAAAAGGTCCCAGGGTCTTCTTCTCTGCCTGGGTGATCCTACTGCTTCTCTGAGGCTAGAGGTAGCTCCAAAAAACACATGGGACCACTGGTCACACGGAGCAGGATATCACAAGTATTGGCCAGTGAGTGCCCCACATTCAGCCTCCAGAGCCACCATATCCCTTGGTTCATGCTATGGTGGGGAAGAACCAGGTAGCAGTAGGATAGAAATTCCCTTACCAGGAGCAGCTAACCCTTAGATTTTATCAGGAAGCTTCACATTATATAGAGCTGAGAAGATACTGTGTTTCTAAAGCAAAAGGTTTCACCTGAAATGGCAAAACAGTGTGAAGGCCTTGGTAAAGCTGTTCCTGGTTGTTTAATTTGCTACAACATGCACATATGCACAGGGCCTCACAGCCTATCTGACCTAACAGCAAGGCTGTGCTTGTCAAACAGATCCTTCTTTATGTGACTGAGCTTCTCAAACAAGAATCCTCCCAAGCTTACTCATGACCACTGCATGCCCCTTCATCAAGAAAACAGCTGCATATACTCAGTGGTGTCAACTCCTACTTGTGCTCCTTCTGAGACTCTCCAAAACTGAGATGTCTCTCCCTGAAAAACTGTGTAGGAATCATTTCTTTCTGAAGTTGTGATTTCTTTTAAGGCCAGAAATAACCCTTAAGTTAATCAAGCAGCTGACTACCCACACCAGCACAGAGTTTCTCAAAGACTAATTTACCTACAAGTACCTCTGCTACTTTTTAGGAATGAGTAACCCAGAAAACCCCAAACATATAATGAGAAATTTAATAAAGATCTCATTCACATATGTGGCCACTATCTTGTTAATAAACATTTTCAGGTTTGTAGTTCATTTGCAAGTTGGCTGTGTTTCATATAAGTAAAAGTAAACTAATGAATAAAACAGGCACTGAAAGAATAAACTAACCCTTTGATTCAGCAAGGGAAATACTGTTTCTGTGTTTAGACTTGCTAATATGGATATAAAGCACAGACTGCTCATGGATGGCACAGTCAGATTTTATTCCTTTCCAAACACATGGCAACAAAATGATATGCTTCTAAGCAAGACAGCTCAAGGAGAAGGGATATTAATGTCATCAGGCTGTTCTAAATCAAAGCTGTCCTTAGTCCTAAACCTGTGTAGGATGGCTTCTGAAATGTATATATTTACACTTCAATAAAGCATTAAGCAATGAATGGGACAAGCTGAACAATCCCAAGAGGATTCTCAACAGTGAAATCAATGCAATTTCCTTCCCTGATTGAAAAAAAATCTATTACTCTCAACACTGAATTACTGAATCACATATGCCATCTCAGCCTGCTAAGAAAACAAGGCTCATGTCATTGTGCTGTCTATCCATCCATCAATCTCTTCAGTAGCTTTAAAAGTTTTTTTTGCCAATTTCAGTCAAATTTGAAAAAGCGGCAGAAGTCTCAATGTGGTTACAAAAGTGAGAGTTGAATTAGTTCCTCTATTGAAATAAAAGCATGCAGAACACAGCTGTTATACACTCCATTTGGCAGCAGTCAGCATGTGCATATTTGTTGGCCACTCAACACACACATAGCTCCAGACCTGCTCTTTTTTATTTGATAGGAGTGCCATAAGGAAAGTTTTGGTTATTATCAGGAGAAGAGCAATAGAGGACAACAGACCTGAATACTTATTAAACTAAATTTCATTAATCCTGCTCTTCTTGGAACAATTTGTATAATTACGTTTGCTGTTATAGTGGAAGGGTAGTGCTCTGCAGACTAAACATTTCCATTTATCTCACTTGTATCCTTGAATGAGTAGGATTTGTTGGGGGGGGGGGGGGGGGGGGGGGGGGGGGGGGGGGGGGGGGGGGGGG
>JBCJKH010067286.1:0-15186 GCA_039877255.1 Loriculus beryllinus | reverse complement strand
AGGGGGGTTGGAACTAGATGATCTTAAGGTCCTTTCCAACCCTAACTATTCTATGATTCTATGATTCTATGATTATTATAATATGAATCTTGTGCCCGTCTTGAGAGGTAAAATTTGCAGTCCCATTACTTGCACAAGAAAAAAGCTTTCTGAGTCTTCTCAGCAGCAAGTATTTCAAACATGCAGACTAGACCTCTCCTCAATGGTGTGTGTCACAGGTCAGATTATTAGTAGAGCTTTCATGCCCCATGTTGCAGAGGAGTTTGTAAGCAGCATCACAGGCAGGTATCCCAAATATACCAACTCAGCTCTCGTGCTTCAATTCCAGGAGTAAAAAGGAGAGCATGTCTGATCAATCTGGCAGCAGAGGCAGCAGCAGAACTTTTTTCTTAGCTGAAAAGACTGCTGATCTCTACTATTCCCTCAGTTCCTTTGTCTTGTTTGCAATATGGTGTCAGGCAGGAGAGGAGGATGCTGGGCTCTTGGCTGAAGTGGCAGGAGTTAGTCCTTGCTGCCTCAGGAAATTGCCCAGTGCAGCCAGCCAGAAAGATGGGGCTCTGTGAAGAAAGACTAACTGTAGCCAGCTGCAAGAAGACATTTCTCTCTCCAGAACTGTTCTCTTCTGCATCTTTCACCAAACCCAAAGGTTGTGGAAGTACAGTGCTATAGAGAGGCATGGCATTGAGCAGGTGCAAAAATGTGCCAGTACCAGAGAGATAGGGCTGTCTCCCTGCTGTGCCTTCGGCTAGCTACCATGAGCAGATTAGGGCTGCTGTAGATTATGCAAAGAGGCATGTGGCAGGAGTAAAACTGTTTGAGCTGAAACAAGACGGCAAACCTGAAATGACCCTGGCTGAGTTGCAGAAAGAAAAGGTTGTCAGTGCTTGTTTCAAGCTGGTGGAAAAACAGCTTGCTGAGAGTTTAATGAAAGCAACACAAATTCCTAAAAGCACTCGGCTGGTTCTGGCTATTGTTGTCTTCTTGACTCAGTGTAAAACAGATTAATGCAAGATAAATATGTAATCATCTGGAGTAAATTAGTCTATTAAAATCAGTGTGCATCCTTATGTGATTCGTGCATGCATAAGTGCTTACAGGAGCAGAACCTTAGAGGCATTGATCTTGCCAATACATTCATACATACTGAAGTGTACAGCGGTGAACAATCCCATTTGGTAAATGGAAAATTAGCCAGGGTACTGTGCAAACCTCTGAGTTGGCAAGATCAGGACCTTGGACTCAGTGTTTTCCACAGCAAAGCATATCTTTGGCATTAAGTAAATGGTAAAATGTAGTCGAATAATCTCTCAGATAAACAAATCCTTTGTCTTAAACTGAAAAATATTCATGAAGGAACTATATTTCTCCACAGAAGAGGTCAGTGTTTAACACATTGTGGGTGCTACCAAAATTCGAATAATAAATAGAGAAAATAACTAGGCATCATTTATCTATGATTTGCTTCTTCATTTATCTTTTTGCTTCTTCATGGATTTATGACAATCCTAACAAGAATAAAAGATTGTACAGCTTGCTATCATTAATTCTGTGATTTAATAGTCTTTTTTTTACTTAGGTGTAGAAAACTTCAAAACTAACGAATCTATCTCTATTTTCTGGGTTCTCGGTGATATTTGAAAGCTTATATAAATAATGCAGATGTCAGGTTAGCCTCAACCTCCAACACCTCTTTCAGCTTCTTGGATAACTAGGAAAATCAACAGCAGGTGGCACTCCATGTGACAACGGCACTTGGGCGAAAATTCTCTGATCTACCTGGAGCTGGACTAATATCTATCGTTAATTTCACATGAATCATCAGGGAGCATCTGTGAGGTAGCAACAGTTTGTAGATGAAACAACTTTGCTTGCCAGAGAAGCTTTCCCTTCAGCACTACTCGTTTCCTACAGTCCCAAATTCTGCGTTCTTGACTGAAATCATGCAAACAAAATGCTGTGAGTTAAAAGGCTGTGTCACAAGCAACCTGGGCTATCCCTGATACCTCCTTCTGAGCCAGAATTTATCGGATCAGCAACTTCTGACTCCTCCTCGCCCATTTGGCCATCTCTATAACCAGCGTGTTAGCAACAGGGAAACACACCCTTCTGTCACTGTAACTGGATCCCTTCCAAGGCCCCATCTTACACTGGCATAGCGAAAAGAGGCTTCAGTGCAGGTGAGAGCTACACCCACGGAGGAGTAAGAAGCCACACTTGCAGTGTTGGGATCTTTGAAGCCAGTGAATTTTCACTATTCTCTGCTTTTAGCAAACTTCTGCAGGATGTGGTCTATGTGGTTTTGTGACACAAAGGTTTCATTTTAAGTTTGGGAGCTGGGTGAAAGAAGACATTTGAGAAGAAACTGGGTGAAAAATTTACTTGTATCTCTGAAGTCTTGGTTTCTAGTCCAAAGTAGGATTTCACTGGAATTTTCCAGTAGAATTCCTAATAACTTGAGTTTTGATCCATCATACATATGTTTGAGATTAAAAAAGCAGAAAGAAAAGATCCTGCATTTTATTTCAATAGACTAATTTAGTAAATGTTGCATAAACATCTTCTAATGCCTTAGAACTTAATATTAGTAATACTGCAGTTACAAAGTAACAGAAAAAAGTGGTTTTCAACATTCATATAGTGAAAGGAAGAAAGCAAGCTATAAAGAGGCTATAAAATACTCTGCTGATAAAAGCAGTATTACTGATGGAAATTTCTAGGTTTAAATAGTCCTCATCACATTTCTCTTACAAACTTAAAAATATTCTTTACAGCAATTTCATAATGTAGCTGTCTAAAAATGTCATTATTAAGCCCTGGATTCAAGCAGGTATTCATTTTTTTTGTGACTTTACAGGTACAATTGGTACATTGCTCCTGGCAGACCGGCAAGACAGCACACAAAAATTATCTCATTTAACTGTAGATCAATGCCATGACTGTGAATAAAAATTGTAGGCAAATTGTACACCAACTGCAAGGTTATTATCAATCACTTTTAGCTCTGCAATGGCACAGGAGAGGGAATAGATATTGTAAGAGGCTCTCTGCTAAGTGCATTTCATTAATATACTGGTTTCTTCCAGAGTCTTGCATATCTCTTGCTTCCAATGGCTACTTTTGTCTTGCTAGTAATAAAAGTAAGGAAATCAGCCCTAGTTCAAGTACATACATCAGGATCAGTGATGATTTTCTTCCCATAGACAAAAGGATTTATTTATTTATTTATTTATTATATCACTTGTTAGAAAACATTACATGGACATTTCATAAAGTCAACCATTACCTTTCTGCTTTCACTTGGTAGTTGATCACAGCCCAAAGTGGAAGACAAAGCAGAACCAGAGGTCTGTAGTTTATTTCCAGTGTAGGCAGGTTTTACTTTACTGAACATGATAGCATTAGAGAGGCAGAGGCATAAAATCAAGAGGCTGGTCAAGCCACAACACTGTTCCTCAGCTGCTGATCAGATTTTAACTAATCACACCTAGATGCAGGAATGGAGAAACACTCTTTATCATTGCTGCTTATTATCAATGGCTGCAAAGTCATTTAAAGATTTAAAGCAGTAGTACAGGAAAGTAGACTTTAAACTTTGCTAAAATAAATTTTCTTGGTTCTGCAATTCTCAAATATTTCTTTTTAAAATTACCCTTTAAAAAGTATTTATTAAATTCCTGTCCAAAATGCTAATTTCAGGTGGTCCTCTGACCATGTTTCTCATGGCCATGGTGGAATTTAATGTTACGAGCCAGGGAACAGTTGTAACAGACATTGTCACAAATGGTTCTGGTGAGGATTTTACTCTACATGAGAACTGAGTACATTTGTCACTTGCTCAAGGATTTCTTCTTACCTGCCTACCTTTCACCATTCCACTATAAAGAGAATGAGAGGAGGGTCTTTGAGAAGAGTAAGGTGGCACATTTATTCCTGCTGTCAGCACAAAAGTGGGCATCATTCAAGAAAGAGCTGTCTGGTTATGAATTCCAACTACTTCAGAATCATTTTCCAAAAATAATAGTATTTCACAAGGCTATTCTAACAAATAACTTCTTGCAAGGCTTTGATGTAGATGTATAAGGACACATTACACAAGTGCAACCTTCCAAGAACAGCATTAATTCAACCTGAACAACAACCTTTTGACTTAAAATATACTGTGATAGCTGTGAATGCAGTTTGTAGGTTGGTGGTTTGACAAACATTGTTTCTGGGATCTCAGTTTATTTTTCTCCTCAAAAACTGAAAAGGAAAATTCCTGTACAGAGATTTAGTTCAGGACAAAACAGGTCTGCTAGCCAAGAAACCTTGCCACTAACCTGCTGAGTGACTGCAGGCAAGTCATCTGCTGTCTGGTCCCTCTGTCATGCATTCTGCATCTATTTAGAGCATAAAGATGTCTGCTGCGACTGCCACACACTGTGTGTTTCTGCAGGGCTCAGAGACCCCAAGACCCTCCCTCCACATGGGCCTGTAGGTGATACAATGACTGTAAATATCCATGCAAGAGATCTTTACCATTTCCTAGTGGAATTTCATTTCATCCAAATGCTCCATTCTTATTTTCCAGTGATTGGCCAAGCCAGGTCCCCAGGTGTGAGAAGCCCTCCAGCTGCCTAGAAACTGAAGCTACAGACAGCTGCAATAGTATTAAATACCTCCCCAGGATCCTTATAGCTAGCAGTAGTCTTTTGTTCTTGTCTCTTTTCATATTACCTTTGCACAGTCCTCTTGTATAGCAAATGCTAACGTGAAAAATGTGAAAAAAACCAAGCTTGCTTTAGTCTTGAGAAAATAGACACTCTCACACAGAAATAGCTGTAGATCTATAAAACATAGATATTTTGAATACAGAATGTTGGAAATCTAAACGAAGCAGAGGTCTGAGGTCAGAAAAGTTCCACTAAGTTATGGTTAAGGGCGTAAAAATGAGTTGATTTAAAAACAGTCTGTCAAGAAAGCAAATTGTTTTCATCCCTGTACAGGCTGGGGAAAGAATCTTGTCTCCAGCAACTGACTTGTCTAACATCAAAAAGTGCTGCAAAAGTGTATTTATCTGAACCACAATATATTAAAACCTAAACATAAAACTGACTCCTCAAGACAAAGAGTTGCCTTTTGTGAGGGTTCACTGTACAACCTGGTCACCATGACAATAACTACCAACCAGCTCACAGTGTTATGTGAGACACTGCGGGGACCTGACTTACACAAAACAGCAGAATGCAGTACAGTGTATTCCAGTAGGCGGTAAGGCAGTTAAGCATTGATGAATATCAAGATTAAATGACAGGCACAGAATCAAACACTAGAAAGCAATGGAATCAGTTCATAGCTTCCCCAATGCCCATAATGTCTTTACAGGCCACATAAGCCTTCCACTGCAGTTACATTGACTATAACACCAGCCTTAAATCTGATACATTTTTTTTTTCTGCAGATACTTGTTTGGTTGGTTTTTTTTCAGATGGCAAGTTCTTTCACCAAGTATCATCTCCACTGTCTGCAAACAAAGCAGCCTTCTCTCATGTTTAGCAGCATGTACATATATGCTTGCTGGTCCTGTTAACTCCAAATAAATTTTGACAGAAGGGAAGGCTAATGTGCAAGAATGGCAGCATCAGACATGAAGCAGGAATATATGGAAGCGTGCCTCAGGAGCCACTAAGGCAAATACTCCAGCAGTTAATGCCGAGGAGAAAACTGACCACTGAAAACATAACACAGCCTTCATGAAATTACTAACATAAGACTTGGAAAGTAGAAATAAATCAGTTGTCATAATTGCATAGTTCCTCAGAAATGAAGCACCCCACTAATAGTTGCGTGTCCGGTGTGCAGATGTGATTGATGTCAAATCCATCACTATTCAGTCAAAAACCCTAGGGTGAAATTCTGTGCTGTGCAACAAAAAAATTACAGCTGAGGAAGAGGGAGCTTTGATGGTTTAAAAGTCTTCCTATCATCCAACTTTTAAATGCCTCAGGAGCTATAGCCGACACCAACCATTTTTATGCCCTACTACCTCATTTTTACGAAGGTCCTTCAAAACAGGGGGAACACTGTAATGAAGTACATAAGCTACCATCCAAAGATGTTATTTATTTCGATCACATGTAGTGAAGAAGGCATGCTCAGCAGATGAGAGACAGGACATAGGAGATAGAACAAAATTGTGGAAGAGAAGCTGTTCAAATTAATCCATTTCCTCTGTCTTAAGTCATACAAAAAGACATAATTTCACCCAAGAACAAGCCTTCCAAGAGACAATTTATTTTCTAGAAATAATTTAATGACATACACTAGTTGAGTGCCTGGTACTTTACGTACAAATAAAAATGGCAAGTCCTTGCACTTCAGTGTTGTCATCCAAATTAGACTTCTGAGACCAAGTCCTCTGTTGATATAAATTAGCACAGCTCCACTAACGCTAGAGGAATTATTTATGCACCAGAAGGGGAAATAGTATGGGGAAAATACACGTTTTGACTGGAAAGCATCAACTTAGCCCTGATTGGTTTTACTTAAATTATTAATCTTCTGGGCATCTCCAGTGACTCAGTGATTTTATGACTTTTGTAGATCTGGAGAATCTACATTTAGATTCATAAAGCAATAGGAAGAAGCCTTTCAGTTCTCAGAGGAAACATAGGCATAAGCCATGTAGAACAGGGAATTCTACAACCAAGGCTTCCAGGCTGCTTATGTAAAACTCCAGCAATTTTGGCTTTAAAGGCCACAAATGCCAGCAGGGAAAATGGTCATAAAAATTACATATGCTTATATTTAAAGCAAAAAAAAAAAATCCTTGACTGTTAGTTATTGCCAGAGCCAGTGTACTCTTTGAGCTTTCAGGAGTCCCTTGGTGGAGAACTGAAATCTTTCTAAAGAGGAGTAACAAGCATTAGAGTAAACAAGAGCATGCCACTGGTATGTGCTGTTAGTATCCACACATGGGATGTAATCTCCTGCCTGAATGTGTAACACTCACAAAAGAGAGGTAAAAAAATAATTTTTCCTGTAATAGAATTTAAAACTTTTTTTTAAAAAAAAAAAAAAAAAAAAACAAAACCAAAATAAAACTCTAAAGTGGTATAAATTATAGCCAGAAGGAATTGTGCACTTAATTTCTTAGAGAAGAGAATCCGAGATGCTGTCCTTTAATATCATGGGACTCAATGATATGGTTGCATTCAGCATTGCCTTGAAACCAAAGCATTTGTATCTTATTGCAACCAGTTATGATCCCTTCAGAGGAACTACACCTGGGCTATTCATCTTTCAGTGATGGTCCTTCAAAGGTGGTATAATATTTTTTTTTCTTCTTCTCAGAAGCCATTAGGTAATGGTACTTTCACTTGCTAATGTGCATCATGAGAGTTCCCTTGTGGAATGCTCCTTGGGAGTGTTGGGAAACCAACAACTATACTCCTATTTTCTCTCTGCTAATTCCATTTATTTCAGAACACTGCTGATGTGTTCCCTCTTCTCAAAGAATATATCCAAGTGGGGCCTCAAAAATCAAATAAAAAACATTCAATTATTTAAAGAGAAAAAAGTTGGGTAGCAGGAGACTAGCTAGTGCTCTGAACACAGGCATTAGCAAGTGCTTCATTTCCTGATCTTTTACTGTATACATTTTGCTAGGAACATTTTATTTATCAGTCATGTTCTGCAAGTTGGATGACAGTGATGTTTTTCCAGACTGATCAATTTCTTAAATAGGGATTTTATAACACCCTATTTATTGTAAAGTGTAGAATGCTGGCTAAGTAGCTAAAATACTTTTTTTTACAGGTTAATATTGCATTTATTAAATTAAGCAAAAGTGAATCAAATTCTAATGTGAGAAAGTGTGCTTTTTCTAGGTTTAGGTTTTTCTCCACGAAAGTGTTGATTGAAAGAGTAGAGACGGCATCTTAATTGAAGAAGCTTTTAAATGTAATGCAATTATAGATGCACAAAAATGCTTAGTAGTTGTAGATCAGTAGATAACTGTGAGATTTGAAATAAGTCTTGTCCAAGGTTATCTAATATTGTAAACTATAACCATTTCAGGTAAATTAACAGAAAAATCTAACTCACTAGGATTTAGGCAAGCGTTCTCAATATGGTTTGGTGCTTTGTAAATCATAATTCTCTATAAATTAAATCTATTCACCTACATATTCCAGATGAAAGAGAAATATTAGTAAAATAAAGATCAGAAATTAACATGAAAGAGAAATAAATTCGCTTTATTGCACCTATTAATGAAAACCTGCCCTCTGTGTGATTAGTAGCTGGAAACACATTTACTAAATACTGAGGAAAAAAAGAATTTCAGTACAAAATTATTCTACGGATTATATCTTTTATCTGCCATTGAAAATTATCTAGGACAGAAGTTCAATACAGTGAGATTCTTGTGTAATAAGCGTGAATGCAATGGATTGATAATATTAAAAAATGAAAGGAAAGCTCAAAGATTTTGTACTTCTGTCAAGTTACACTTGTCAATATCCCATAAGAAAGGAGAGGGAGAGGATCTATTCGGTTATACAACCCTATATGTGTGGGGCAGAATTTTAATAAATTGCTTTAGTTTAAGTACCAAGGAGGAATGGAAAACCACGACACATGGATACTCTCTTCTACCTGGAATTCAAGCTGAACATACAACATTGACATATGCGGTGTTTCAGTATATAGGAATCAAAACTTATTGCAGGACTACAAACATAACAATTTTTGCCAATCCAAATGGATTTTTCAAATGTAAATTAGGGTAGTTAAGGTTTTCTTTGTCACAACAAAGGTATTAAAATCTTACTGGAACTGTTTCTTTTAATTCAAGGTGGTACTTTATATCTTCACCAGAGTGAAGATGAAGTCTTCAGAAATCTACATTATTTGTGCTGTAAAAAAAGCATGGGGGCATGCCATAGGCTTAGACTGTCAAAATAAACACTTTTTGTCTTTCTTGACTTACTGTGTGTGCGCACGTTTGCAGACGGCAAAGGGCACTGTTCAAGAATTTCAAGACTTCAAACAAAGATTCAACCACTAAGAAAACAACCTGTTTTAAATAAGAGTAAAGAATAAAAGTGAGGAATAAAAGCCACAGCTGTCACTTCTGAGTGGAAAGTGTTTCTTATGCCTTTGAAGCATGCATGGATCTTCTCATCTGTGTCCTCAGTTCTTGTTACAAGAACTGCTACGAAAGCAAAGTGGGGGATGAAAACAAGGATCTGTTAGACATCCTACGCTCCTCTGTGCCCTTCAATTACTGGCATTGTAAGAGCTGTGGAAACAGGATTGACTAGCTCACATTTGAACCCTTTATCTCTTTATCTAGAGAGAATTGGCATGACAATAATCTTAAGAAAAACAAATCTGAGAAACATTGATTTTTTTTCAGCTTCACTAAATAATTTCATTAAATGTTTACTTACATATTTTCCCTGAACACCTTCTCACTTCAGCAGGAATGAAATGTGCACAGCAGGAAAGCATGGATCCTCAAACCTTATTTTGAGAATCTACTTGGAAATTAAATACTGGTTATGTCTGTTTGTGTGAAGGAATAGACTTCATCCATGGTATGCATATGGCCAAACTTCCAGCTGTGTGTGTTGTAGCTTTCGGGATGACACAGGGACACCTAAGCCTCATCATTCCCTGCTGAAGCATTTTCTTCTGAACCAGCGTTGCACCTTGTCCCTCAGACCTTGTACCTGCACACCATTGCAGTGTTCAAGTCAACACAGCCATGGCATCAGGCCTTTGCTTGTACTGCTGATGGGCCTCGTGTCAGCAGCCATAATGTGGAGATCATTTCCCTAGGCAAATGAACTAATTGCAGCTCTATCATGAAAAAGAGATGCCTATCATGCAGTTTGGGTTAATTCTTACACAATGGGTGGAATTCAGCTTCAGATCAAGGCACAGATATGTGCACAACTACATGTACCTATCTACATGCTTCACAGGTCCTTGCTCTGCCTACAGTACAGTTAAAAAGTGATTCAGCTTACCGCAAAGTATCTATTTGGCTCTCTAGGCATCACTGACAATACAGGCCATAGTGGGAGTTAGAGACCTTGCATACACATGGCCACGTAAGCAAAGTCACCTTTATCTGGAGGGCTCTCTCAGCCCCTCAGTCACTGCCCCATGATGGCCCAGCTTTGAAGTAACACATGTGCCATGTTCCTCTTCCAAAACAAATCTTCCAAATTCACACACAAATGGAAGTTTCAGTTCCATTAAAATTAATGGAACTGCATTTCCTCAAACCAACTCTGCACATGTCCCTTCAGATCCATCTATCTTGAGCATAGGCAGCCTAAGAATATAGGCATCAAAATGTAGTCACAACTGAGCAGCTAGACAAACAGTAGAGCAGTCAAAAAAGTGCTCATAGCAAGGATTTTGTAAGGGAAACTATCTGGCACTGCCTAATGAATAGCATCAGCTTGAGATAACAAATGCTTGGCAGGCATTTTCATATCAGAGCGGAGGTTTCCTTGTGGTTACATCTGAAAGACAATACATGGTGAGAGAAACCCAAACAGAACAATTTTGTTGGGGCTTCAACCAATGTATAAGCACATAAAAAATTTGTAAAGGATTTTTTAAATCAACAAATGAATGTTGCAGGCTGCCACATTATTACAACTGCACTGTACCTTCAGTCAGGGTGAAAAGTTGCATTTACATTTGCAGATTGTAAATACAAATTACATTTGTACTGTTGAAAATATATTTATATTGAAAAAGTTATGAAAAATATGATGGCAGTACTTGCCAATGTGTCTTGAAATAAACTGCAAGTTCCCATTAATTTGAAATTGTTAGCGTAACGCCATTAAGTATAAAATCTCTTTTTGTAAATACATAAGAGACCACAATCAACAAATAAAGAAAATGTGTTTAGGTGATTAGGAAAAACAAATTAGTTTAATCTATAGACCACAGAAATTTTTAGAGTTGTATATTATTGTTGCTGTTGTTACTTTTGAAAGCTGCTATGATTTATTACTCTAAACATATAGCCACAAATTGAAAACATAAATTTAAATGTCTCTTACTTGACCTTTTCACAGATATTCCATGAATATAAATATTAATTTTATGCATTCAACAGTTGTTGATCAAGCTACATATTATGGAAAGTATTGTTTGAGATATTATTCCACCATATGAATCACATAGTTTCATGGCAAATTTTATGGCTATTTTATGCTAATAGGCATTTTACAAACCATCGCATAACCTGCACAAATTTACACAATGTGAGTGGCTGTAGAGGAATATGATGACTTTCTGGTTTATGACTGCATGATCTTTGCACTTCAGAAATGCAAGAAATCCCCTTTAATATCACCTCTTCACCCAAAACAAATATTGACTTCTATTTCTTAATTCAGAGACAAGAAATCAGCCAGCTACTCATGCATGAAACCTTAAAAATGAATGCACAAGTACAAAAATAAAGCAAGCCCTTTCCACTATCTTTTGGAATTTTATTCCTCTTCACATTTGCAGCATTTTCACTCTTAGACCTTGCTTCTCTTAGGCACTGCAATATCAGTGAAGACTAAGCTGTCTCTCCTTGGTACAAAGCAAAGTAAAAGATAGATATTGCTGAGCTGCAATGATTGAATACAACTAAGAGTAGAATGTGTACTCTCTCAGTACAGCTACTAAATTCTGGTATGGGTTGTAGCCTTTTTACCCTTGTTGAGCCACTGAGGGAGAAAAGATTGTTCACTCTCTTCTTCCCAGTGTGTACATCTGCCATATGATCAAGCACACAAACAGTAAGTCCTTACAGTCATACAAAAAATTCCATGAAATTAAACTTACACAATCCTCTCATGATAGAGTTCATGTGTACTCTGAAAAATAGATATCTCACCTGTTGCTGCACATGAAGCTCCAAGAATGGTATACTAATTTGCAAAACAGTAGACATGACTAAATTTTGTCTATCTTTTGGGTGAAGAGTGAGAATTAAATAATTAAATTAATTTTATGATTTCTTTTTCACATGCAAAAATGCTAAGAGTATTATTGAATATTTAGCTTATAACAAAATCATTCTAATTCTGCATCACAATGCTAATACTTCTTATAGTTTGGTTTCTTAGGAAGACCTTTCTCAACAACTATACTGATGAAGACTGGCTTTGTTGCAGTTAGGACTACTTGCCTTCTAGCCCCACTACACTTGTAGTATATGTCATGTCATGAGTAAAATGCTCTTGGGACATAAAAGAGAAAGCATTCACTGCCACTACAAATACTCAAATGGCTCTGATATCCCAGCACACTGGCGACTCTAATGTGTGTGTTTTGAAGGAGGGCTTGGGGCTGCTTTAAGCTGACATAAATTTGCTTGCCCATCAGGTAACCAATCAGGTACATGCATGTCCATAATGAGAGCTGCAAAAGGACTTGCCATACACTTTAAAGCATCTGCAACAACTTGCCATCAGCTCCTTTGCTTCCATTTTCTGCCAAAGCAGACTGGCTTTTTTTGATAACTTCTGTTTCCCTCAAAACAAGTTGCATCAAAAAATTACCTCTTTAGGTCCTCTTTAGGTCCCCCTATGACTTCTTGTAGAGAGTGCTTACTATTAACATCTATAAACAAGTTTCTTTGTAGTTCATAAACATTTTCTGTTCTGTATACAGGCTTGGTGTTAATAGATTATATGTTATTTGTCCTGCAAGGCAGTGAAAACAATTTGGTGTCTCTATGTTTGTTGGAATTATACTATTCATTAGAAAGCTACTTTAATTTCCTGCTTATTGCAACCATGTTGGTTTAACAGTGAACAAGAACATTTTCTGGGAATTATCATTTCAGCTGCCATAGAAGAATGCTTTCTGTAAACTATTTTTTTGAGTTGAGTATAAATTATACTTACTCTGTGGTTTCTGTGTCCTTAATAAACTGTAGTCTGCATGGAAATGCACCACATTGCTCTGTTACACCCCTGGAATCAGGGTCTCCGGTATGCAATTTATAGATTTTGCCCACAGAGCCTCTTCTAAATGACATTTAAGATGCACCTCCAACTGCTTTCAGTCTCAGCCTGTCTTTGGTCTTGTTTATAAAGTTAGTGTGCACTAAGTTAGGGTATGAATTTACAGTTCCTTGCCACTAACTCTCTTTGCAAATACTCCCACAGCACACTAAATTGCCTTGGTTTGAAGCATCTTAATCCTTTCCTAATGCCATGTGAATTATCTAATACTTTCTGCATAGTGAGTAACCACAAAAAAGGTCATGTGGAAAACCAAATTAATTGTAAATTCACTGAAAATCACACTTCTTTATGTAGAAAAGCCACCTATTTCAGTTGATTCTTTGCAACTAGGTTGTAGTAATCATATACCAGCATCCCCGAGAAGTTTCAATTACTCTTTCTGCTTTCACTTTCACTGTCATGACTCTAGAGCTGGTGTCTAGTCAGTAAGAGAATCTTATTATAGCAACATTCAAATGTGACACACAGCAAGGATTAAAGTGTTATCCAACTTGTACATGCATAAGTAGGCTCCCTGGAAACAGAATTCAGACTGATATTTTCATTTTCAAATGTATTTTCCTCCATTTGAGCAGTCAATGGAGCATCTTCCTTTCTAAGTAAGATCCAATTATAATGAGAGCTTGGATTGACAGGAAACATTATTATAACTGAATGAGCTGTCAAATCCATGATTAATAAGGTTTTTCATTTAGGTTCAACAATAGCAGCATCATACACTGGCATATTATTATTCAATAACTCATAACATTCATACATTCATAATAAGGTTTACTTTCCATTTTGGAGGGTAGAGGGAGATCTTTCAAATTCAGCTATTAGTATAGGGCAGAAGTGGTCTCAATATTTCAAGAGCAGATTTTACCTCTGTGTTTTCTGAAGATGCAAACTAACAAAAAGCCTTATGCAAAATCTAAGCCTCCTGTATAAGAATTTAGTGTCCTTTTTTCTTCTAGCTTACATATTTTTGAATCCACATTCCTATTGCTGGAACCACAAGAATAGAGAGGAGCATCAGTAGTGTAGGAGATTGCTAGCGTGAGTGCCTACCTAGTCAGATGTTGACTGTGTGGAGGGTACGTAGGAGACAAACCAAGACATCTCTGGTCCATGTCTGCTCAGTGAAGTGAAAAGTAGACAGCAGATGTTTCATGTTAAATACCATGTACATATGTATTTTAAATCGCTGTGTGCGACACAAGCAGAGCAAGTTTTTTTACAGTACACTACTTTTCATTTTTATGTGAGAGACAATGAAGGCAGGATAGCTATGAATTAATATATTCATAAGGGGAAAGAACAAATTTAGAAAGAAAAATCATCCCCCTCGAAAAAGTCTTTCTATAAAAAAATGCAATTTCCTCCATCCTATATAAATTCTGCTTTCCCATCCTGCTTCAGAGTTTGATAGAATGTAATTAGATATTCCATTTTTCTGTTTCACTACTCAATTTCACCTTTTTAGCCTACTTCTTTAATCCTCTCTTCCATCCAAATGGTGGTGCTGCTCCATCACTGCAAGTAGCATAAATGATTTGGCTGTAAAAGCTATGTGCTAGGGCTGACTTTGAAAAATGGCCTTTCAGTCCAGCATTCATTTATACATCATCAGTTATGTCCCACTACTTTTTATCCAAATATGATCTATCAAAATAAAAACATATATAACCCACACAGTGTCAGTCTCTTCCCTCATTTTCTACCCTTGCTGATACCTTGCATACTTGCACAAACTAACATTTGGCATGCCACTTTAAGTTTAATGTTATCACCTGCCAAAGTCCCACAAAGTGGGGAAATATATGAAGGCATTCTGAGAAGCACCTGAGTTTCCATCCATAACCCTTCATATCTTGAAATTAACTTCTATCTTCTGCAAGCCAACAGGTGACAACAAGGCTTAAGACAGTGGATATACCATAACAAATGCAGAAGGCAAGCACAAAGGCCAATGTCTACTACAAGAACAAATAACGGAGTGGTAACAGCATACAAAACTTACCAAGGTGTTAGTAAGCCTCAAGGTTAATACCTGCAGTGTTAAATATTGCCATGAAAAATCATGGCAATCAGGTGAAGTTCCCGATGACTGGAAAAAGGGAAATATAACCCCCATTTTCAAGAAGGGGAAAATGGATGACCCAGG
>JBCJKH010067277.1:0-10711 GCA_039877255.1 Loriculus beryllinus | reverse complement strand
CTGCCTGATAAACCAAATGACAGAGCTACAGTTCAGAGGAACTGGAATAAAGATGATAGCTAAGTCAACAGAAATCTATTGAATTTAGGCATAGAATTATATATGGTTGTTTAATATCACTTAGTAGGATTTCTAGGATGTTATCAATTATTCAGCATTAATTGAATTCAGCACCACAGCAGAAATCTGCCATCCATTATAAGGGGTATATCCTTGGTATGATAGGGGATATGATATACCCACTTGATGCCATGCTCTTTGACCCAAGTATCTGTAAGGTTGTTCCAGAAATGAGTCCCATTATCTGACTAAATCCTTTCTTGGACACCATGTTGCCATATTCTGGCTTTTGACTTGGATGGAGTTAATTTTCTGCCTAGTAGCTGGTGCAATGCTGTGTTTTGGCTTCAGTCTGAGAACAGTGCTGATGAAACACCAAAGTTTTAGTTTTTGCTCAGTTTGACTCACCCCAGTCAAGGATTTTTCAGTCTCATGCTCTTGCCAGTGAGGAGGAACACAAGAAGCTGGGAGGAAGCACAGACAGGACACCTGACCCAAACTAGCCAAAGGAGTATTCCTTACCACAGCACATCATGCCCAGCGTATGAACTGGGGGGAGTTATCCACAAGGGACTGATCACTGCTTGGGTCAGGCTGGGTATCAGTTGGCAGGTGATGAGCAATTACACTGTGCATCACTTGTATTTCCTGAGCTTGCTTTCTGTTTTTTCTTGTTGCTGCCTATTATTACTATCACTATTGTTACTGTTGGTATTATTTCTATTATTACACTCTTTTACTTAATTTCAATTATTAAACTGTTCTTATCTCAACCCATAGGTTTTACATTCTTACAATTCTCCTCTCCAGGGGCAGAGGAAATTAGGGGAGTAGCTGTGTGGCACTGAGTTACCAGCTGCAGTTAAACCACGACAGTATTTTTTGGCACCCAGTATGGGGCACTGATTTGCAATAAAGACAGATCTGACTCGAGCATATTAAAACAAATTTATTGCAAGCATTCATTGTATTGCAGTAGTCAGTGGTGACAGCGTTCCCAAAGTTAATGTGTGCGTTACTTTGGAGTTGGGTTATGATATGATATTATATGATATGATTTGATAGACTCGGTGTTGCCGTCACCTTTGTT
Organism: Loriculus beryllinus; assembly: GCA_039877255.1. Taxonomy (NCBI): domain Eukaryota; kingdom Metazoa; phylum Chordata; class Aves; order Psittaciformes; family Psittacidae; genus Loriculus; species Loriculus beryllinus. The sequence continues at coordinate 9,561 of JBCJKH010067277.1, read as the reverse complement.
CCTCGGGAGCCATCTCGTGACAACTATGAACAATTGCACCTTCGGCCTTCTCTGGGAGAGCCAACTGGTAACAGAAACATCTTCCTACTGCGTCCGTCCGATCTTCCTTTCTTCCTTCCTTCCTTCCCATATCCTCCTTCTCCTCCAGGATAGCTACAGTAGTAATGTTTGACTAGTTTGTTAAGAATTTTTCACTTGTTGAGGGGTGAAATTCCAAAATGTTGGAAGTGCTCATTGGCCTAGGTACATGCCCATACTATCCCACACACCCTGCCCCTCGTAACTGTCCCGTCTCTGGGCAGATCTCTGGGTGGCATTCTTAAATAGTTGTTTAAACTTAAAACCTGAACTATATGCAGCAATATGCTGGCTCCTAGCAAAAGGACCAGGTTGGTTTCAAGAGTGCTCAAGGGATATTCAAAATTATTAAAAATTATCAAACACTACTGTATTCACCCTAGAGGAGAATGAAGCTGTTGCAAGGAAGGGGGAAAGGAAAGAAGGAAGAAAGCTGTAAGAAGCTGTCTTCTGCATAGGTTGGCACTCAGAGAAGAAAAGCCAAAAGTGTAATTATTAACAGTTCCCAATAGATGACTTCCAAAGTACAGAGATGATGACAATGCGGAGTACACACACCAGATTAGTTTCACAAGCAGTGTTTCTATCATATCATAAACCAGTATTACAAAGTACAACAAAACTATAATCTTAGCCCAGGCCCCAAGGATAATAAACATAATTACATGGAACATATACTGCACGTAAGGTATCACATAACCCTACTAACAAGCACAACTCTGAGAACAAATAAATCAACACCATGGCCAGGGACTATTAAACCAATACGGTGAATGCTCATAACAAATTTGTTTTAACATGGTCCAGTCAGATCTGTCGTTATCTCAACCCTTCCAGGCACGTGCTGGGTGCCAAAAAGGGGCTATCAATAACACAGCATTGTACCAGCTGCTAGGAAGAAAATAGACTATCCCAGATGAAACCAGGACATGCTGACAACCAAGTCACCTCACTTCCAAAGCTATCTCTTTCATTTCCTCCACTCAATACTTGCTCAGATTTTGTTCTCAATGTTTGAACTTAAACTTAACTTCTGCCCATTTCTTTCAAGCAACCCCTTGCCTCTACTGCTGCTTGTGCTATTTGCAGCTGTCTTCATAGCACTTTCAGCTTGATGATGAAGAAGAAGTTTCTTATACAATAAAAGTAACCTCTTCCACGGTAATGACTCCCTCCAAATTCTAAACAGCCAAAGAATTTGGATAAATAACCAAACCAAAATCCAATAGCTCAAATTCTGAGGTTTGCCTATTATCAGCCTCAAGATAACACATAAGCAGAGTTAAAGAAGAGTCAAGTAATTCAAAGTGAGAGGCAAGATACCAATCTGGTAAAAAAAAATAATACACTCCGCTCAGAGTCCACATACATTCCATTGATGCAGCATTTTGCTATTGGTATGTATGTGTCATTCAAATAAGATGCATTAATCACTGAAGAATACTTCCTGAAAATTAAGTGTTTCTACTCACACTCTCAGCTGCAGATCTTAGGAGGTGAGCAGCAACACCATGTGCAATAAGGTTTCCAAATTACTAGCAACTAGCAGCTGGTCCTGAATGCAGAACAAAAAATGAAAGAGAGTCTGATGTTCTATGTGTGAAAAATAATAAGCAGTAAATGGGCCTGCAAACCCGGGAGACTGGAAGCATGCTGCTCTGGTATTACAGAAGCAGTACCCTGGAAGATGATCAGCATCTTCTGTGACATGTCCATACATCCAGTGAGGTCTTCAAAGCTCCTGTACTTGAAATATCAAAGGAGAGCTAATTTGCCCCCAAAGCCACTTGCCTGTTTCTGAACTGTCAGTAACAGAAATGAAAACAGAAATGCAATAAGATACGCCCATCCAGGGCCCCATTTATTAAGTGAATACAAAAATAAGATCATTTAAGTGCAGAGGCACAATAATCTGCTCCATGGTTAAAAGAGAGATATCTTGGGTTAGCAGTAAACAGAGTTCACAATGCCTTGTAAACAGACCTCTTTACAAGCAAGAGGCATACTGAAATGCAACACACCTGGGATTAGAAGTTCCCTGCAATACTTCCCACTTCTCATCTTGAGATTTCAGAGCACTTCACAAAACATTGCTTTGTTTTCAGAAGAGCCCATGTGAAACAAATGAAACACAAGGAACTTGCACTGCAAAAAGTTGAGAAAGTGCCATAGCATGTTCCAAGGATGATGGCTTTTACCCCTTGTGAGGTTTGGTTTGCAATGAGAAATAACAGCCAAAGCTATTGTGCATTATGGAAGTTTTAAAAATGAATACTTTTTAAAATTATTTTTACAGCAACCTGTGGCACAGTTGAATAAAAAATTAAATACAGTACATGGCATTTCTCCTCAATTGCACAAGTAAATTTGGAAGCACTTTCAGTTTGTGTTATAGGCAAATAGGAAAGAAAAGTAAGTCAAGCAGGCCTTCAGTCTCCTTTCCATCTCTCTGCCCACTGTTTTATCCCCATCCTTTCACATCTCAGAGTCCACATACATTCCATTGATCAGGTAATCCACTTGTGTGTAATCCTTCTTCTTGTAGCTCTCGTAGGCCTGCATAAGGAAAAGAACTATAACAGTTATGAAAAACACCATCCCAACTAAAAGCACTGCAAGAAGCAAACTTTTATCCACCAAGTACTGAGTCAGGGGCTCAGCTGCAATGAGAAGATACTCATTGTCTGTGTCCTGAGTTTCTGCAAGGCCCGAAACTGTTGCTTTGGGTGTATCTGCTGGAACTGTGGCTGTTGAAAAAATGTGAGCTGTTGGCTCTATCCCATGCCCAGTCACAGTTTCTGCTGTATAGGCAGTAGTTAAAACTGTGGCACTTCTTGTAGAGCCCATATGAGAAGTTGATTTACTCAAGGATGTTGTGACTATATGTGCTTCTGAATCTAGAGTTGGCAACGGAACAGGCAGTGGATTCACAGACTGAGAACTCTCCAAGGGGGTAACTTCCATCGCATGAGTGGATGTAGTGGCAGATGTTCCTGCAGCTGGTGGGATGGGGGTGGCCAGTGTTGTAGTCAGTGTCTTCAGGCCAGCTCCAACAGTGGTGGGGCTACTAGAGCGGGGAATGCTGGTGGTGGTGATGGCTGGATTAAACTGCTCTGTTGAACTCACTGGAGTACCTGAAGTGACAGTGAGAAAAGCAGAAGTGGGGGACAATCCTGAGGCAGAGCTACTATTTCCTGATTTTTCAGTGGTGGTCACACGCTTGGTGACATGGCTGGAAGTGGAAGCAGAGATATTATCAGATGTGGGAAAAGAGGGAATGGATGACATGGCTGTAGAAAGATGATCAGAAACTCCATGGGCGTTTGAGGCTTCAGCAGTTGTTTCATAAGCTGAAGTGAGGACAGTTGCATTTATGACATATTTTGTTATGTCTGTGGCAGTGGTGGTGGTTGCTGTGGTGGTGGTAGCATTGCTTGCAATTGTTTCTCTTGCATTTATTGTTATGGCTGTGGTAGCAGTGGTAGCATTGCTTGCAATTGTTTCTGTTGCACTTGTTACATTTCCACCGGCAGCCCCAAGCAAATCCCTCAGATGAATCTTGTGAGTCTGAACAGGTAAGGACAGGTTTTCCACATTGTTCTGGTCAACTTGTGCATTCACCATCCTCCTCTTTTTCTGTGGATAGCTTTCGTGGTGAAACAGGATTCCTTCAAAAAGACAAAAACAATAGTATCATAAGACTAAGATTCTCAAGATCAAATCTGACTTCAAACCCCAACATGCAAACCAGAACACATTCTGCAGCACATGTAGTACAACTGGAATAAAACAGTCCTAAAGTCAGCAATTTTTTTTCTGGGGGGAAAGGGGAAGATGTTGTTTGGTTTTGCCACAGACCTCTGGCATGTACCCAATCAAGGAATTATTTCCACAAAAGGGGAGTAAGGAAGTGAAGAGCTGCAATGTAGAAGCACGTTATCAACAGGAGTAACATTACAAATGCCAGCTCCTGAGAAGAAGCTCTCACACTTTCAAAGTTACACAGCATCAACAAAGCCTTCATGCTTAGATTCATAATTTTCACCTCTCAAAATTGAGTGGAAATTTCCGCTTATACCTTCATACTTCAGAAGAAACTCCTTCACAATTAGTGACCTAGATTTATAGCGACATAAATCCCATCAAAGACCTTGGCTTATCAAAGGTCTGTAGTTACACTGCAAAGAAAGCTTTGCCAACCCAAAATAACCATGGACAAACTCCTTTTATCTAAGAAAAAAAAAAACCAAACAAAAAAATCCCTACAAACAAACCCCCACCCCAAAAAAAACAACAACGAAACAAACAAAAAACCAACAAAAAACTAGGGTACAGCAACCTCTTGAAATATACTGTAGAAAATTGATTCCCCAGTTTCCAACAAGCTCCATTTTGTTATTGTGTCACTTAATTAAAATTGAAGACCCTGGCACTGTAAAGTCACCATGAGCAATTGCTAGTAAGGCTGCTCCCGTTATAGAAGCAGCCTGCTGCCTCTGGCACAAAATCTTGGCAATCTCAGGAAAAGCAATGCCAAGGCATTTTTCCTTTCTCTTAAAAAATATAAATACATCTGTTATGCCTCTGTTTTCCAAAGGAGGGTGAGTGGAGTGCAAACGGCTTGAATGAACGATGTGCTCAATATGGTGACAAACTGTTACTCAGTAACAGTTACACAAGTTACTCAAAGACTGATCACATACATGTAAGCCAGAGTCCTCACAAGGCTAATAAAACAGTTTTTCCAGTGGACTAAGTTCACCTACAGAATCTTCCTGCAGGCATCTTACAACCCATTTCTCTCTGCTAAAAGCCAGACAATGTGTAAACACAGGCACTTAAAGCAAAAGGACAAGGACCCTGGATTTAGCAGGAGCCTGAAGCATGCCGTTACCTCCAAGCAGATCTTTGATGTCTTGTTCTCCAGCATTCTGGCACACACTCAGCTGGTGACACTGCAAGAGGATGCAATAATTCTGGTAGGGCACAGACCAATTACAGTGATGGTTACCTGAAAACAGCAGATAAAATAAAGTCATATAATCACAGAATGGTTTGGGTTGGAAAGGACCTTAAGATCATCGAGTTCCAACTCCTCTGCCGTGGGCAGGGACACCTTCCAGTAGATCAGGTTGCCCAAGGCTCTGTCCAACCTGGCCTTGAACACTGCCAGTTCAAGAATCTAACCAGTTGGGTCACTACACGCTGTATACTGAATGTACTGCTTCAGGTCTGAAATCACAGAATTAAAAACAAAACTAAGCCCCAACCACAACAGCCCGAAGATCAGGCCTGAAGGGATCTTAACTCAGCCTTAGTGAAAACAACTGGAAAATTAGTTAAATCAATATAGCTGCTGCAGCTTACCTACCTGCTTGTCTTTTGGTACCAACATCTCCTAACAACAGCAATTTACTCACCCAGACAATGATAAAGAGAGTGCTCTATACTTCGGACCCATTTAAACACTAGCATTAATCCACATGTCTTAATGGGGGGGTAGGGTGAGGGGAAGTGAGCTGAAACTGAGAAACCACTCATCACCCATGGGAGAGAGCTCTCATCTCAGTGCTTGGAGTTCCACAGAAATTTACTCTTCATTTGCTGAACCAATTACATTTCAAGAAATTAAAATCCACTCCTCAGAAATGAAAGCACATTTGGATATGAACCAATTCCAAATCCCACCTCCTGTTTCTCACCTGACAAGCCATGTTAGTGGAGAAATGTAGGCTATCTACTACTGTAAATTATGCCATTTCCCATTTCTTGGGAAGGGGAAAACAAAAAGCCACCAGCATCTCTTGCACTGGCTACTTATCTAAGTCAGTTCAGAAAGATCAAGAGACAAATGGGGTCAACATCATTAAAACACCCTGGTTTCTGCTGCCATCAGGATGGTATCCAGCTGCTCATGACTTCCCTGTTGCTGCTCCCCAGGAGAACCAGAGATCTCTATTGAGCTCTACTGATTAATACTCTCTCAGATGCAATTCCAGACTGAGGCTCTGGCTGACATGTCCACTGCAAGACACATGCCACCCCATGGCTTCTTTTTGCTTACTTCTAATTAGGAGACAGAAGGAAAAAAATAAATTAAGAACAAAAAATGTGGAAGGACAACAAATGTTCTTCAGAGCTATTGTGAAAGGAAACTATGTAGGCAGATGCCAATGTTTTCCCTAAAACTGGTTTACACCATGCTTAAGGCTGCTGCTACTGGAAAGAAACTGCAGATACACATAGGCAAGCAGAAGCCAGGTAAGCAGCTGTACTGTAGAATAAGTGAGCAGGAATATTTGATCTTGCAGCCACGTCATATTTTTCCTTTATTTTTCCCAAAGTATGCAGGATAGCCCAAAATTATGTTCTCAGAGCCAAATTGTTCAGATGGCCACGATTTTCCCCTCCAGCTCTGGACTGGGCACCATAGAAGAAACCTGGGAGAGCTCTGAATATGGCTGAGGACGCAAGTGCAAGAGCATGGTCTTACTTTCCAACACAAGTTCATCATGTTCATGAAGCATCTGGAAATCCTGGATTGCCAGATCTTTGCTAAGATGCTTGCCCTAGCAGTATCTGGAGACTTGAATCCATCGCATTAGACAACAAACGGAGGTTAAATCTACTACCCATGTTGTCAGCCCTAGAGAGTTTTGCTGCTTTTATAAGCATGCAATTGAAGTGTCAAACTGTCTCATGATATTGGTACAATCATAGAATGGTTAGGGTTCTGTTTTGTGATATGTCAGTTTGCTAACTATGTATCCTGGCTGATGGTGTGGATATTTGAAGGCAATACTGGAAAAGCTAGACCAGCAACCATTCCCTTTTCTGCAGGGCACATCTGAGACATGAATGTACTGGTAGAAGTTCTTCTTGTGACAGTTTTGCTACTTCTCCAAGTTAGTGATGTAATTTGTACCCTTGCTGTCATAACATCTACAGAACAGAGCTTTACCAGCCAGGAATGTTATTTTTCCACTTCTCCAAGCAATGCAGCTATGAGACGCTTTCCCATGCAACCTTGGCCTGTAACTTAACACTACACTACCTTAACAAATAACAACCACTGCTCCCCTTTACTGACAGTTACATAGGTATAACTGTTCTGGCACCTAGGCCTCAGGCCTCACATTTGTAATGAAAGAAAGCATGAAAATACATATACTTTGGGGAAGGTGAGAATGGAGAACAAGAGCAGTAATGCTGATCTTAAAGCCTAAAGTGTGGGGTTTTTAGTTTTTGGGTTTTTTTTTCTTAAAGGCATTTCAGGTCCTTCTTTCTATGCACATGGCTAATACATCGATAGCAAGAGCTTGCATCTTTTCCATCTCCCTTGACACCAGGTAATGCCATCAAGTAACAACTAGCAAGTAAACTGCTTCAGTGGGTTTAATACAGAACATAAAACCTGGAAAGTTTTATGCTTCTGGGTTTAGTTTTGTGTCCATCCTGAGGATGGAAAGGGTCACCTAATTCCAGATGGTCCACCCCTTCTGCCCAATAAAGCCACCACTCAACTGGACTTGCTCTGCACAAAACAGAGCAGGAGAGAACAAGGTGAAGGACATCAAAAAAACAGTGGCTGAAGTCAGTCACAGGATGAAGCACGCACTCACATCATCTCCCAGCCCTGATCATGGACTAAGTTCCTCACATCCCTAGGACGAGGCAGCTGATAGCACCTTTTCTACCCTTATCAAAACATCAGGAAGTTAAAATTACATGTGCAGTGTTTACAGATTCTCAGGTGGAACAGACAAACATGCAGTGCGACATACCCTAAGTGTCAGCAGAGTCAGTGTGAATGCGTCACCTTTCTATTGTTTACCACCTTAAAAAAGCAGAAGTTTGAGTTTTCACAGCTCTGGTGCCTGGGAGACAAACCCACTCATCTTTTACCTCCTAGATAAAACAGTTTACAAAGGTGCTTTCTTTCCACCATGAAGGGAATTCTCATGTTTAAAATAGAGGTTTGAACCCACTGGGCTTTAGAAAAAGGCATCTTTATGATATTCCTATCAATCTGATTGTCAGACATTCATCCACCTGAATCAAGGTCTCATCTTTACTATAGAATCACCATTTGTTTGTTTGTTTGTAGGTTTGATCGATAAGATCAGGTCCTTCATAAGGACAACTCTGAAAAACTCATTTAGAAGTTTAATGCTTTTTAAAGACACCAGAGGCAGAAATCAGAAGGCTCTCATTCTACAAAACGTGTTTAACCCTTCCTTGCAGGATACAACTGGTTTCTTCTGAGTAGGAAAACCACACATAAATACCAGTGAGCAAAGACTACTCATCCCACTGCAGCCGTCTACAAGAGCACTGTTCGCTTGCAAACACCTGGCAGCATGAAATAATCATTTTCAAGTCAAGTGACCTAACACTGTTTGCAAGCTGCCAGTGCACACCAAAAACACATGCATGCTGTTTCTTACAGAAGCTAGAAGGACCCTGGGAAATGGCTGTTCTGGATTCAGTTTAATCAGTTATTTAGCATCACTGGACTGCACAGAGAAGCCATAACTGTAAATGCCTGTAAACAACTGAAATTAAGAATGACAGTTGTGAGGGGAGCAGAGGAGACCTTTAAGGAACAGAAAACACAGCTGAAATTTCAGCTAAGGGACAAGACTCTCACCTGAAGCACCCAGGCTTTGACAAGCCTGCCTGCACTCCTTTTCAGTTGTAAGCGTGTTTATTCGCACTACATGGACTCCTCTCCCTTTCAGGACAGAAAACTTGTGTTCACATATACAGAAAGAGATCAGCAGGAAGAATACAACAGCAGTCCACATCTTCAGGGTTGGCCTTGCAGGGAGGCTTCTTTTCCCAGGAGCAACTCTTTCTTATCTTTCCTTCAGATTCACTGCAATATTCCTATGAAAAAGAAAAAAACAAATCAATTTATATCAAGCGAGTATTACATTAAACACACTCTTATCAGCAGGAATGGGGAAAAAAAAAGAAAGTACAAAATGCAGGCAAGTATCATTACATACAACATACAGGCAAGAATGCAGAAGCAGGAAGAGAAAACCATTCCCAAATTCACAGACAGGCTTTCTTCAAAAAGGCTACTTTGTTCTTCTTCCCTCAGGCCCCAACAGAGAACAGTTCAAGTCAAAAGCCATGTGTAAATGGCCAAACTCAAACCACACAGTTGTAAGGCAGCACAGAGATGATACCTTCTGACTCACTCTGGGACCCATACTGTTGTTCCCAGGCTCAGCAGAAGAGTTTGCACCAGCTTAAGCACACCGTCCATATGGGAACTATAGTCCTGGCACTACCCTTACACAAAGTCAACTAAAATCAAGCATCAACCTTAGCTGATTCCTGCTCATTGCAAAAAAAAAAAAAAAATAAAAGAAACTTTGACTGAAAACAAGCAAACACCAGCACTTCAGGTATTCCAAAACATTACACACATATGATCTATTGCTGAGGAGATTCACACCCGTAGTAAGCCTT
>JBCJKH010067271.1:0-16700 GCA_039877255.1 Loriculus beryllinus | reverse complement strand
GTGGTGAGGCACTGGAATGGGTTGCCCAGGGAAGTTGTGAATGCTCCATCCCTGGCTGTGTTCAAGGCCAGGCTGGACAGAGCCTTGAGCGACATGGCTTAGTGTGAGGTGTACCTGCCCATGGCAGGGGAGTTGGAACTAGATGATCTTAAGGTCCCTTCCAACCCTAACTATTCTATGATTCTAAGGACCACCTACTCTCAGTAACATCCTGCACAGTAAAGAAAGTGGATTATTTTTCTTCAAAGCAACTCCTTTCAGCAAAAACGAATGGATGAAGTGAAGGTTTGTTCTGGGTTTTGGCTTTCTGGGTGTGTTTGGGTTTTTTTATTTGGTTGTTGTCGCTGTTGGTGTTTTTTTTTTTAATAAGCAATTCCACCCTGTCTTTCCACAATACTCATCTTCTGCAGACTTCAGCATATGACCAGGCTGCTGCATGCCTACTGACTTACTGCAAATTTAGAGCCTGCACACAAGTAAGGTAGGATGGCCCAAGTTTTTCTCCAATTTAGCTCCAGGTCTGGACACAATCTGCTGATGTGTTACATGTTTAGCCAAAATGAAAGCATTCCAGTTAGGTGACATCCAGGCAACAAAGTGAGAGGCTACTGGGCTCTTCAGATCCTGACCTGTATTTACTCAGCTAAAGAGCATAATCAAATTACATACTCTGCTCACATGTAAAACACACAGTTTTAGGTACCCAAGTCCACAACTAAATTTTAGCCTAAAAGCTTTTGAGATTCCACTGGTATTTCTTTGCCTTGTATCTGCAATAGTAGTAGAAAAAACTTTCAAGGTACAACTTATTCTTTTTGGCTCCTTTATCACTGAATTACAACATAAGCCAAAGCTTGCTAGTGGCTAGTATTGACCTTAACACTTTTGGTAGCAAAAAATAGAGTCTGAATGTAAAAGTCTCGAGATCACTTAAAGACCTACTCAATCCCTAATGGACTTCCTCCTTCTTTCCTCCCCTCTCATCTACAAGAAAAAATACCAAAGACTAAAGGCAGGAATCAATTTTTTGCAGTTGGTTTGGAAAATGGCAAGTTCTTTGAAAACTGACTGTAGCATTTCCATGGCACAGCATTAAGCAATACTTCAAAAAACAGTAACTGCAAAGAGATGCATACACACTCAGATTCAACACCGACCGACATCATGTAACTGCTATGGCAGCAACAATGTCCTCTGTTAATCAGAGCTGAACAACACTCTCCAGCATTTGCAAAGAGCCAGGCTGCACTGCAATCAGATGCGCAACTGAAGACCACATACTCCTAAGAAACATACTGAGGAAGCAGCAGCAGCTAGAGGAGCCATTGCTACTGCAGCTCTGCTACAAACACTGCAAGAGCCACTTCTCCCACCTGCCCTGCAGAGCACACAGTTTTGTCATACATACTCACTAGTAAGATTTCCATTAACCATCTGTAATCTGCAATGCAGAGCTGCATTCTCCATCACAGTCTTCAAAGAAAGTCAGCACGGCAGCATCAATTACACTTGCAAATTCTATTTATTTTGGCATAAGGAATATGCAAGCTGTTCAAACTAGCAACTCTTAAAGGGTAAGAATAAGAGTGAATCTTATTCATTCTCATGCTTACAGAAATTTTGTGCAGAGAGGGAATAGAGTTTCACATTTTCTCTGAGGAATTTTGTTCTAGATGAGTTTATTTTTGCAATGTAAGGCTGAAATGCACAAAATACCCATAAAAATGAAAAAAAAAACCCAAAACCAAAAACAAAACAACCCAAGTGAGCTTTAGGTGGGTAATATCCAAATGTGTTTAGATGGAAAATCTGAGCACTTTCTGATCATGGAAATAAAGTATTGCCAATGTCATGTCACACATGAAACATGGGGAACTCCTCAGATTTGGAACCCAACCTTAAAAGCAGTGATGTAATTCAACTTAGGCCTCCAACTTACCACATTTTTAAAGTCATCCTCTGCTTCATCAAATTTTCCTTGCTTGAGCAGTAAGTGTCCTCTCTGTAATCTCGCCTGAAATAAAACAATTTCTTTTAATGTACAAATTGGAATTCAGTAAATTATGAACATAATCTTCAGCTGCCTTTATCAAGAGAAAGAAAGTTGAATTTTACTACAGCTAACAAGCTGAAACAGATCACAATACCCATTTCTCATCTTCTTGATTTGGTATTCTTAGAAAGCCTCTTTGATGGTAAAGGATCACTGCACCAGAACTGATGGAGAAAAAGCAGCCAGTTTTTATGAGCAGCTGAAACTCACGTAAAGAATTCATCTGAAGAGTTGCAAAAAACAAAGTAAATATTTACCTTACACCAGTTACTTGATTATAACTGCTTACAGATTTAAAAAATTAGCATAAATAATACAGAATAAATAATTCCCACATTTAATTTTTCCACAAAACTTTCAGAATAATAGAAGCTATGCAAAAAGACAAGTTAATGACTTAGAAAATTTAACAATATTTTCATACAATAATGAATTTAACATTTGCTCCTTTGATGTAAGCTGCACAGGACATGGCACTGCTCTTGGAAAAGGAAGATAAAAGAATTAGAAGGAAATAACTCCAGCTGTCAGTCTCCAAACCGTGAGGCAGTCTCCACATACAGCATGCAGGAGCGAGAAAGGCATAAGTAAATCAGAACTTGCAACAATCCCAACAGAAGGCAAGTGAGATTAGGACAATTCCTGTGGAGAAGAAATGCTTCACATCAATGCTGATTAAGACAGAAAAGGCATCTGTGTGCTCTCTTCCACTCCTCTCTCTCAGAGGGCATAGCCTTGGTAACTGAAGAGAATAACCACAAGCCAGAGAAGAGAAATGTTCAGCATAAACCCATGAGGAACATGAACTTAATGAAACTACTACTAGTTGTTAGAATAATTGGCTAGACTGTACTCAGCATAGCTATAAATTAAAGCACACACACCACTGCTATTATTTTATTCTTTTTAAAGCCTTCTGAGTAATAATGTATTTATTTCTGTGGAGCAAAATCTGAAAAAACAAATTTGAAGCAGGGGGGCTTTATGCTTGAATACTTTTCAATTGCAGCAATACTTACTGATGTGAAGTCTTGCTTTAATTCAACCACTTTACTTAAATCACGAATCGCTGCTTTTGATTTGCCCATGGCTAAGTACACTGTGGCTCTTCTGTAATAAGCAATGTAGTTATCAGAGTCTCCCTCTGCAAGTGAACAAACAGTAATCAGAATACTATCTCAAAGCAACTGAAACTTTGGGTACAGAAAAACTTCAGTAACTAGAACTATCTGACTTCTAAGCCACTGGAAAAAAGTGGGATTTATAAACAAGGCATAACATTTGTAACATTATCCAAGCACTATGCAGTTTCATTATTTACCAATAAGGACTACAGAACTACAGTAAACTCTACGTGAGAGTACTGAAGGTGAAACACGTACACATTTTCCAGCTTTGCACAGGAAAGCAGCCACTACATGCTAACCTTTTATCTCCAACTGCATGCCTACATTTAAAAGCATATTAATGCATAATTCTCCATTCCAGTCCCTGTAAATCACATAGGATGCAAGCAAATAACTCTGAAATTACCAATATGTAAGTCCAATGCCCACATGGACACAAAAACCCATCATCTATTGAACTAGCAACAGCTTCTTTCTTTAATACTAAAGTGGACACTAACACCCCCTCTCAATGGCAGACAAATGCATATACATTATTAAAACCTGAAGACTAACTTCAAGGCCCACATATTCCACATTGTATGCTGGTCAAATCTCCAAGATTCAGCTATTTTAACAATCTTCAGGCTAGCACATACGTAACCCCTTACAGGAGGCAATCAGTTTCTGACACTGAATAAGACTTTTCCTCAATATTCTCCTCTATGCAGTATTTCAAAGCAATAGCCTCTCAAGAGTAACTTAGACAACCCAACCAACCATACACAGTAGACTTCTGCTGTGCTATTAAAAAAAATCACTAATCCAGAATTTGTAGACAAGAACAGCCATATCTGTGACAGAAACAAGTATTTATCAACCTCACTTCATCTGAGGCTAAAGTTGAACTTTAAAATAAATGGAATAAACAGCACTGCCAAAAAAATCTTATGGTCAGGAACCAAGCTTCATAGCTGGCCATCTCCACCACCAAAACGCTAGCTCAGTTCCCACTGGAAAAGGTATCTGCACCCTTCCTCTACAATGTCCTGGTTGTAAAAGTCAGAATGTCCAGCACTGAAATTTAAATTACAACTCCCATGCTGTATACCAACATTATGGACATCTAGCGAATTCAAATGTTGCTACCTTTAAAAAAAAAGAGAGGCATTAAGTACTACTGCATACAACTAAGCATGTAGAATAGGCACAAATCAATAGGTGAAATCAAGGAGCTTTATTAATACACAAAGGATGAAAGACACGAAAAGAGCAAACCCAGAAAGCACATTCCATCCCAGAAGGATTATGATCTTTCTGACAGTCAGAATACGGTTTTGTCTCAGTTCCCCAGTAACAGTAATGAACAGCAGTTGACATTTACCCAGAGAGAAAGCATAAGCTATCAACATGACAGGACTGAAGAAAGAGTTGTAAGTTTAACTGGAGAGAAAATGGACAATAGCTTTCTTCTACTTTAGATGTTTGAACAAAAGCAAAACAAAACAAAAGAAAAAAAACACGAAAAAGGAAAAAAAATAGGCAAAACAAAACTATCCATTTACCTCTCTTGTCTATGGTAATGTGATACAGACAAATAAGCATTAGAAAAATTTCTTCTCCCATCCTCTACAAACACAGTAGGCAAACTGTACTTACTATCTTTTCAAAAAGGCAGAATACAAAGAAAAGTCTGATCACAGTTCAAGCAATCAGGCTCAAATCAACATACAGCTAAGAATCCTGTCAAGGTTACAACACAGGTGGTCACACCCTTTACCAGCTGATCCGACAAGGCAGAGGGTTTCCTTCATGCAGGCACCACACATCACTGCCACCTTTGCACCACCACCTACAAACCGAGCTGGACTTCCACCGAATCTAAGCTAAAGCTTGCCAACCAACAACAAAGCAATGAGCCACACTGTAACACTAACTGCTCAGATCCCACAGGAATGTTTTTACAGCAACACACAAGGAAAAGGTGGAACAAGGAGCCTCTTGGTAGAACAAGGAGCTTCCATATTGCAGAGAAAAGATGAAGTTCCCCCTCAACTCCCTTTATGAAAGGGAGGTTGATCTTAGAAAACTCACAGAAAATATGAGTAACTTAAAATTAGCAAATATTTCATTTACACATCACTATTAGACCCAGACATAAATAGAAAAGTCTCAATAGTATGACTCAATGTGTAACAACTTTGTATTACTCATCTCAGAGAAAATTATGCATTTGTAAAAATTACAAAGTCCAACAACTTTTAAAATATAAAAAACATGCAATTGAGAAATTATAGTGTTAATGAGACTGCTTTTTACTAGAGCTCTGTATTTACACTTCAATTAAAGGATTTTAACCAGCCAAGTTGCTTTGAAATTTATAGAAGAAAACATTTAGCTCCTTAGTTTGCTGAAAACATAGAACATCAAAACAACTCGATGATTAGTTGAGTTTGAAAGGCACAGTTAATATATTCTTCACTACCAGATCAGTATCTCAAACTTGCAGAATCAGTTTCACTAAGGTATCACCCACCTCAAGAATAAAAAAAAAAAAAAAAACCCAGACAAAACAAACCCAAAGCAACCCCCAAACCGGCCCACCCCCAAAAAAAAGGCAAAAAAAATACACCAAAAGACGACAAAGAACTACTGCGAATGTTAGGTTTTCTAATCCACTCTTTCTTCCCTCCAGCACTGTAAACTCAATCTTTCAAAAACTAACTTCAAAAAACTTCATGAAGACAAAACCTCATCTTGATGGGATTAGATACAGGGAACACTTCATCAAACAATGCCATAATCAATTGTCATTGCTTTCATACAGCTAGCTTGCATAATAACAGTGACTTAGTGTTCACATATCAGTTTCTCTTATCAAATGCAAAGCATAAGTATTCTACTATATCTCTTTTGGCTCCTGTCCAAACTGCTGCATAAAGATGCCCAAAATTCTGTGACTCATGGAATGCAGCCTGCAAGAAAGCAGAATACTGAATGAAGCAAACAGTAAGAAAACAAAAAAATCCAACCCAAACATCCAAACTTATTTCAGTGCAAGCATCACTTTCTGGAGATACATACCTATAGCTGCATGAAAGTGAGACAGAGCATCTGCTAGCTGTCCAGCAGCCAATAACTTCTTTCCCATTTCAAGTTGCTTTTCTACTTCTGCATTTATTCCACATTCAGCTCCTTAAAGAAAGGCAAGATCAAGGTTTTGAATAACTAGTTTGATTATACCAAAAGCATACAGCGATAACACATATAACAAACAGTTACTGATATAAAAGCAGTCACATATTCCTGTACTAAAACAATTAGCAACTTAATAAACTGTCCCCAAAATTATAAAGTAAATAGATAAGCACTGTAAAGCACCATACTGTGAGAAGTCACCCAATAGGCATTTCTGCTCCTGTCTATACATTAACATACTTTTTGCACACCAAGCTTTATATATCAACTATAAACAGTTTGACAAAATGCATTTCTATGTGAACTTCCAATTTAAAAACCATCTAAAAAAAATGCTCATAATGCACATATAGCAAAGAAAAAGGCTTGAAGTTAGATTTCATGACCCTACTGATAACTTAGGACTCCACTGAGAACAGTTAGCAGTCTGAGTGACTGACTTCTAGTCTACTGCAATTTTGCCTCATTTACTTATTATTTCCAAGGCAAACTGTTTCCAGGGCACAAGTTTTGATACCAACAATTAAGATTCTTCTCCCTTCCCCCCATTTTCATTTAACTGGAAGTATGAAAATCACACTAAAGTGGTATGTTTTCAAACTGCCAGTTTCAGTTGAAAGCTAATAAATTGCTGCAGTTCAATGAACAGGGAAAGACTATTGTTGAGAAGAAATGAGTAGCTGAATTCAAGTACATTCTGTACATCCATCAATTCAGTCACAGAGATTTTTCATTTGTAAGACTTACAGCAATCAGCAAATCAGGACAGACTTTCACTACAACTTACCAGTTTATGACTGTTAAAACTTTCACACTATAAACAGTTTTCTTTTAATAGAAGCATACCTTATGCATAAGTTTAAGCAAAGTAGCAAATTAAAATCCTGAATAAATACAATTACTGGGAATCGACTTCTTTCAGTCAGGTTTTGTATCAAGCTAATTCAGACAGGCGCTTGAATTAACCTCAAATACAAAAATGCAGCAGCACTTTGAAGCTGTTTCTCAGACTCCAAGTAAAACTGTTAACACTACACAGATTGGAAGAAAGTATATCAAAACCTCTCACACTGACAGGCGATTAAACAACAAAATACAACAAAAACTTGTAATTAAAAGAACATTAATATCTGGATCACCAAATCCTTAAGATTTTAGACCCAGGAGCTCTTGGCACTCAAGATTCTTAATTTTTCTTTCCTACTCCTTAATATAGTTCATAATTCTTTTTATTCCACAGAAGAAAATTAATGCCCTCTGTATTCACTGGAAAAAGCTTCATGTGCTAAAAGACTGATGATAATTCAGCAAACTGGATTCTACAGGCTTCAATTATTTCTTTCAGAACAATAACAGCAAACAATATTTTTTTTTTTAATTTATGGAAGTTACTTCATAAAATAATCCCCAAGGTCCTGGTCAGTAGGTGGTTTTTGTTTTTTTTTAATAGATGACACCCATATAGTAATTATTATCCTAGAGTCAATTTGGGGTTCTTACTAAACAGCGCACTTTAAAATCCATTCTACATTATGTATAGCTCTGAAGAAAACATAAATAGCTCCACTGATAATAGAGAAGTACTTGACAGTAATTTTTCCATACAGAGTATTCTACCTCAAGGCAGCTTTTATGTGAATCTCCAATTTTCAGAAAAATAAGACATACTCTTTGCCATTTTGCTTCTTTGCCAGCTTGAAGTTTTCATCACCGAGTAGTCCAACGTCCTCCAAAATGACAAAGCAAGCATTGAAGAGAAAAAAAAAGCCAAAACAACCCAAACCGGAAAACAAACCCACAGATTTCTCCATCTTTGGAAGTACACTAGCAAAGAATCAGGTATCAAAGCATGAACAGACTGAAGTATTTAACATAAGCCAAAAAAAAAAAACTTCTAAAGCTTTGTCTCTCCCCACATATGAATACCGAAATCTTTCAAAACTTGTCAGTTTGGAGCAGTATCCTAGAAGTGGGCTTAAAATTATTCTTTGATGAACCTTCCATCCACCAAAACATGGCATTCAATTTTCAGAAAGTCTCAAACATCTGAGGGAGTGCCCTTATTTTCACATTTAGTCACATCAGGACAGCTCCAAGAATAGATTTTCCACAATAAGATGTACCTATACAATTTATACCTCTCATACATATTACGTTCAGTACAGCTTTACAGTTACATAATACTTTAGGCAGGAGAGACTTCTTTTTCCTTGAAAATACTGAGCATAATAAATGAGATAGATGACATTATTAGCAAGCAGGTAAGTAATAAAAGCAGAAGCAACACAGAAATAAAGCAAACTGGAAAGTATTGTATGCTCCCTGCAGAACAAGACTAATTTTAGTGCGAGGTGGCCCTGCTTATGGCACGGGGGTTGGCACTAGATGATCTTAAGGTCCTTTCCAACCCTAACTAGTCTATGATTCTATGATTCTTATTATACTAGACATACATTAAAAGTATGCAAGTTGCTGAGCATCTTAAGTTGATGTGGGAATCTCCGAAGCAGCCTCTATAAATGGTGTAACCATGATGAAAAGTGACATTTACCATAACTACTCAGGAACACTGTACACTGACTTGATAGTTGGGCTGATTATTCATAGAAATCTACATGAATGCTTACTCATTTTCTGGCTGTAGGCAAACAATTGCTTTAAATAAACCATCCCACAGCAGCCATCTGCAAACTGCTAACACAGACACAGAAGTCTAAGGACTCCAATTCTGTGTAACCTATTTGGGTATCTACTCACTCTAAGGTCTGGGAATAAATGTAAAGACTCAAGTTAAACCAGAGGTAAAAAACAACCAAACCCACAGAGCTCTCTCCAGCATATATATATAGACATTAGTGAGCTGGAGCAGAAGGCCCAGCACTGCAGCTGAAGACATTTTGTATGCTCCAGCAAGAAACTAAGTTTATGCAAGAAATACACAAGTATACTATTTATTTTTAGAGCTTTCAAGTATTTTAATTTGAATGTTATTTCTAAAGCCTGCCTAATTGTTACCTATTCACCAAGGATGACAGATGACCATACACAAGAGCCCCAGCAGTCAAATCAAGTCAGATATTGTAGGTAAGTTCACGAGTCTGTAGGCCTGGTACTGATGCAAGGGTGGAAGAGTCAAAAAAGAAGCCAACAAAACAAAAATAAAACCAAACTGCTCTCAGATAATAATTGTTTCCAGCCCTGTCACCTCAAAGTCAGTCAGAAGGCACGGGAGATGATAAGCAGGTGCAGCTAACCTGTTTTTCCAGTTAAATACACTCACTTCGAAGAAATTTTAACTACCTGGTAGGATTTTGTTAGAATAACTGGTGCTAATACACAGGTACCTGAGCATGCAAACTTCAACTACATCCTCATATAATCAGGCAGATCCACAGTGTAAAAAGCTTAAGAATGCCCTTCAACTTGAAAACTCTTTCAAGATTTTACATTTGTCTACACACTCCTCTTTTCCCCCAAAATGGGGAACAGGACTAGGAAAATAAATAAAACTAGTTCCAACTGTGTATCATAAAGAGTTGTTTCAAAGACAGAGGAGAAATATGTATGTGACTAATTTTAATTACAGTCATCTTTTCTGTGTTTTTTAAAAATAAAAAAAAAAATAAAGAGCTTGATGTTTGTCTTGTCATGCAAGTGAAAGATTGGGGGGAGGAGGGCATTTTTTGATCAGAATGACCCTGTGTTTGGCATAGTAGGTCTTAAGTTTTCTGGTATTTTTGAACAGGTTTGGGCTTTGATTTTATGCATGTTGCTTTTCAAGGACAAGACTGAACAAAGAATTGGACCCAATCCCAGTTTGAGGAGCAATACATAAAAGTTCACAAGGAGCCTTAGAGCAGCTAACTGAGCCTGTAATTACCACGTTTTTACTCCCTCTGTTTGCAAATAAAATCAGTACTCATAGCCAAGACTGGCAAACCAAAAAGCCACTCCCCCTTTATCCTTTCTTTTTTGGGGTGAGGAAAAAAGTGAACCCACAAACTCAGGACAGAAATACAGGTGTGGGGCAGAGAAACACTTAAAGCTGGTGGTCTGACAATAACAAACTGAGCTTTGTTAGTTATGCTCAAAGCTAGTTTCTTCTACCCCTTATTATGCTTTTCTTTCACTACCTGAAAGTGGACAATCCTCCTCAGTCATCTCTTTTTGTTGAGGTAGTGCAAACAAACAGCCATGAATACATCTTGATTTGTATCAAGCGGGAGCTTATTCAGCACAAGTCAAGAGTATTCAAGAGGAGAAATTCAGGAAACACAACAGTAAGGGCTCAAATGCAACTTGCCACACAACCAAGTATTCAAAAACCTTTTTACTAAACTCATTTCTCAGTCAGATAGGAGTATTCATAGGCAGCGATACAAAGATACAAAGTTAACACAGACTGACTGTTCCACCAATTCATGAATTGGCTATCACAAGGCAAACTCCTATTATCAAGACAGCAAGATGCAAATTAAATATGAGTATGAACACATTTGAGTTCAAAGACCAGTAATAGTAAAAAAATCCAGATACTTAAATAACGTAACCCCCTAAATTCTCTAACTACATACTCTAGAAAATGAATTCATGAACTAAGAGGTTGGGAAGTTCAGAAAATAAGATCCGGAACCACCAATATTCATTACATTACTGTTCATCTTTATTAACTGAAGATAATATATCTCAAATTAGGAAAAAGGTCTTTGATAAGTCCTCATGGCCATTAAACCATATACTTGAAATAGGCTGGCAACTCCAAATGAAGAATCCTCAGTAGGAGCATCACTCCCAAAATCTAGAAGCCGGGGGGGGGGGAGTTTACAGGGAGGAGGAGGGGAGGGAGAAGTATACTTCGACCACAATTATTATTTTCCCTTTAACACTACTAGAGTACACATCCAAAAAAAAGCAAATCGACACCACAGTATGTAGACTTGCATTACAGAGCATCTTTGCCACAGTATATGTTCCTGTTGGCAAATAACCAAAGCAATCATTAGTTTAGTAACACCTACCAAACTTTTAATGTCAAGCCAGGTCTGTCTTAGGCCTATGGAATTATTCTGACTACTGACACCTTCAGTTCCACTTCAGTCTGCCAATGCTTGTTAAAGAACGCTCCTCACGTGAAACTCTGACTAAGTGCACAATTGTATAACCAAGTTGTACATTTAACAGGAGCCTGTGAATAAAAGTTTGACCATACAGGTGTGGCTGATAGGGTATTCTGAAAGTAAACAGGGCTGCAAAAAGTGCAGATAAACTTCTCTGCTGAACTTCAAGTGCTAACGTTGAGAAAAGAAACAAAAAACCAAAGTCACAACAATAAAATAACATAACCAAACACAACACAGCTGTCAAAAGCCTCAGCCAACTTGTAGGTCTGGCACTAGCAATGGCTCTGGCTGAGACGCACCACTGAAAATGTCTTTTTACTTGGGAACGGCACAATATCCCTCCAAAAGTGAGAAATCCAAGGCTAGTACAGAAGCGGCCAATACCGTCACACAGTTGTGCTCGATAACACCACGTTCTCAAGACCTCACAGCAGCTCAAACCCCAACAGCAAGCCAAGGAATAGGAAGCACACACACCTAGACCCCTTCACCAGCACCGCCAGGAACTCGGACAGAACCACCGCCTTGATGAGGTGGCAGCTCTATACCTCCTTCTTCCCCACACCTTGTCCAGAAATACCCTCCTCTCAGGACGGCGGACGCGCCGCCATGGTGCTCGCAGCCCCGCGCCTCCTCTCGCCCCGGCCCGGCTCAGGCCCGCCAGCTCCCTGTGGCCAGGCCGCGGCTCCGCTCCGCTCTCCACCGGCACAATTCAACCCGTGCCGAACACCCCTAATGGTCGCAATCGACGAACACAGCCCAGAAATAAGGAGGGCGATCACCCAGCGGCTTCCCCTGACCAGGCATCGCCACGGGCCCAGCAGCGACCCCATCTGAGGCTGACCTGCCCCAGCGGGCCGCGCACGGAAGCGACGGCCACCTCTATTGCCACACACCGCCGGGCCGAGCAAGGCCGAGCTGCAGGCTGCCCCGCTCCCCGTCACAAGCTCCACTCACCCTGGTACTGCAGGTCGAAAAGCACGAGCAGGAACGGCAGCGCGGAGCCCAGGCGGCCGGCGGAGGCCGCGGGACACACCATCTCCGCCGCACCCCGACGCCCGCGGCAGCACTGGCGGCGCCCCGGGGCCGACGGCTCCAACCGCTGCGGGGTGGGTCGTGGGCGGCCCTGATTGGCCGCGCCGCGCTCTCCCTCCCCTTCCCTCCCCTCCCGCTTACCTAACGTGGAAGCGCCCTACAGAGGGAGCCCGTCCGCCTAAGTAGGGGGGCGGGAAAGGGGGCGGTTCCGCGCATGCGCGACAGAAAACTCACCGCCCTTTCGCGCAAGTTCAGTGGCGCCGGGGCCCCTCTAGCCGCCCTGTGCTGCGCATGCGCGGTACGGTGGAGCGACGCTACCGCCCGCAGCGGGGTTGGGTCAGTGGAGATGGTGCTGTGGGCGTACGGCGTGGGTCTGTCGGCGCGGCGTCGGACTCTATGAGGAAGGAAAGCTCGTAGTGCGGGCACCTGCCCGTGTGTTTTACCCCGTGTCTCTTTGCCCACCTTCTCCTGTCGCAGCCAGGCTCTTCCTGGGGTGAGGAGCTGTTTGCGTCAGGTCCGGGTTCAGCCCGGCTGAGCGTGCTCTGCATGGCTCCTCGCCCCGGGCCAGCCGCGGCGTGACACGGCTGCCGTCGGGGATAAGGGAGAGTTAGCACTGTCGATATAAAGAGCCACCATTTGGGGTATGATTGTTGCTGTTACCCTTCAAGGGCAGTATTTCTGACTAGTCAGATTGTAGAAAAATTGCGCATTCGGTCAGAAGTAAATTGATCCTGGTTCTTCATCGCTGTGTCTGACCTAGAACGGAGCACAGAACGGCAGTGTGGTTTCAAACTCTGCTTGGCCGTCCCTGGAACGCAGTGCAGCTTTCCACTGAGATAGTCAGCATGGCCTTAACTCTGTGCTGACGTCCAGGCATGCCAAAACAGTGTTAAGGGGTTTACCAGGCTGCAGAAAAATTGATGACGTGATTTAACAGAGCACAGTATTTTCACACTGGAAGTTCATACTAGATCTGTAAACTGAAAGTAAAGCCTGTGTAAGATAGCATGCAGTCTAACACGTATGTTTGGAGATCTCGTTCCCTTTGTTTCATAATGAAAATACAGTCTGTTAGCTACCCCGGAGTAACTAATCCTGTATGTGCCTAGTTGTTCATTGTTTCGAATCATCTGCCTAGTGTTATTGGATAAACAGTTTATATTAGGGGCCTATTATATGTTATAACCCACCAATGTAAAAAGCCCCCAAAATAATCATGCTTTCCAGGGAAATCTGCTGTAAAAGCAAAAAACTTGGGGCTTACAAGTCTGATTTGGCAACTACAGAAACTTCTTTCTCATTCTGCAAGTACAGTCACAGTACCTTTCTTACCCTAGATGATATAATTCACAAGCTTCCTTGAAAGATCACACTGTTAAAAAGAAAAGCAAGTTATCCCTCTTCACTTTAAGATGATGCTTCAAAGGTATCACCTTGAAATTTGACCTGCAGAAGCAATTCAGAAATAAGAACTTGAATTAATATTAAGAAGTGTTAGATGTGAAAGGAATAACTGATGACATTCTAAGGATGTCAGCATGAAGAACTTGACAATTCCATAGCAGTATGGGTAAGATAAATTATGAAAGCCTAAAGCTGAACTCAGCAGCATGCAGTCACTATTACAATAAATAAATTCATTTGATTTACCTGAGGAAAACCATACTAGACCAAAGGCAGACAAAATGAATATGGAAGGCGAATTTAAACCTCCAACCCCCTAAAATGACTGAAAATAATACGAAAGATTATGACATACTTAATAACAAGATTAGGAGAAAACAAGCTGGAGAAAACTCAGTACTTCATACAGGAATACCTAGCATAAAGATTCAAGCATCAAAGTCCCTTAAAAGCAGGATGAAAGTAGTATGATTAAAACATCAAGTATCATTCTGAGTAGATGCTTGACAGATCTTTGGTCCTTGACCTCGGCCCTGAAATACTGACGCAGCAGTGTAAAGAACAGTGTGTAATGCTGACACTACAAAAGGATCTGCTCAAAAAGCATTAATCATTGTCACTCTGTGCTGGAAATGCCACCAGCTGCACAGAATTACACAATAAGTCTTGAAAGAGATCATAAACCGTAAAGAACCATTCCTGATTATCACAGATTCCCAAACATAGATTATTTAGGTACTAAGTATTAAACTGGGAGAACAAGTTCTTTACCACATATTCCCTTGTGCGATTTCATCATAGAATGGTTTGGGTTGGAAGGGAGCTTAAAACTCATCTTAAAAAAAATCAGATCTAGGTTTCAGAAGCAGAAGAGGAGAAAGACTTGAAAGAAAAATGCATGTGACATGTCAACAGATTTTGGAATTTGAAAAACAGCAAAGCAACACAGCTGTAATGCAGAGTCTTTCAAGGGGACTCATCAAAATTAGACTGTCGTCTGAAACAAGTTTCTTCAGCAGTCCTGAGTTTTGGAGTGAAAAGGTGGATGACAAAGACTACATTAATGTTCAAAGTGCTGAAAAGACAGAAAACAAAGGAATTTACTCCCGGTAATATATATAGTAACATCAGAGGGCGGCAATTAGCAAGGAATGACTCTTGAAACTACTCATTGCTTATAATAGAGATGATGAGCTGAACATGGTGACCCGTGGAGAGAGTTAAATCTGTAGTTTCTATTTATTAACTGAGAAACCTTCTAATACAGTAAGAAGTCTGGATTACACATGATAAAACACAGGGTCCTGTTTTGCTTGGCAATACATTTTAATTAATAATCTTGAGTCCAAAACCAACCAAACGAATCAAAGTTTCCTGATACAGAAAAAACCAGGGGACTGTTATGTTGCATACACAGTCTAGTATGAAAATAAAGGGAGGATGATAGCACAGAGGTACTATTGTCAGGGTTTCTTCTTGTAAGAGGTCTCTAAGACCTCACAGTTTGTTTTTATTCTTGCCTCTGTATATCCCTATTAGAAATATAGCTGTGTTGGAGCTAAATAAAATAGTAACATATATCTGGTTACTATGGAATTATTTCGATGTAGCCACATCAAAATATTGGTTTGGTGTTCATAGGACTTTAAAGAAAATAATTTTTTTGGGCTCCTTTTGCAGTAAATGGAAGCAGAAACTACACCCTGCAGTCAGCACAAGAACTTGCACTTGGAAAAGCTGATCTTTGTTCATGGACTTAAAAGGGCAGAGGCTAACCTCCATTAACACTTCCTTGTTACTTTTTTAGGGCAAGGCTAGCCTCCATGAATACTTTCCCCTTCATATTGTCCTAACAAAACTCTGCATGACTTTATCATATCCCGGATGGGAGAAGTACGTTTCTGGTGTAGAATTTTTTAGCCTTCTGTGCTATGGCCTTGGGTGTAGACACTATATCAAACCACGGGCAACTAACTCCTATTTATACTGCTATAAATATGCTTTGCATATGCCATTTGGTGTCATTTAAGTTTATAATACAGGTCATCCTGAACTGAGTGGTTGCAAATCTTGTTCATGCAGGCAAGACCTGCTCATTGCCTTGTGATTTCCACCCTCTCCCAACCCCACCCCTCCCCCAAATACTGGCTTGTAAAAACACCTGAGTTGTTTCTTTTGGAGAAACAGAACAAAACACGAGAGCCTGAGAACAACAATGCTCCATCAGGAGTCCATCTGGCCCAGTACTCTCTCTCCTGTGGCACCCCATACATGTCTACAGGAGAGTAGATGAGCAGTGCAGGTCTACTTCTGTCGGGGCCCAGAGGATGTTCATAGGCCTCAATGCCTTGGAACCACCAATGGCCCTTGGGATCTGCACTGCAGAGAGCACCTCAGACCTACGACACAGCTTGTCATGCAAGTCTGTATGCATGACATACCATAGCTGTTCTGAACTATTCTGTTCCGTTCTGTTCCATTCCATTCCATTC
Organism: Loriculus beryllinus; assembly: GCA_039877255.1. Classification (NCBI taxonomy): domain Eukaryota; kingdom Metazoa; phylum Chordata; class Aves; order Psittaciformes; family Psittacidae; genus Loriculus; species Loriculus beryllinus. The sequence goes on along the minus strand of JBCJKH010067271.1, from coordinate 292 downwards.
CCTGCACTCACAATGAGTTGTAGGATGAGACCATTATTAACCTGAAATGCCAAGCGGTTTTCAGCACCAAAAAAACCACTTTCAAAGACACAAATCAGAAAAGTTACAGGCTAAAAGAGCATTTTATTTATTTATAAGTAAAGTTACTCTATTTTTATCTTATTTTAGCTTTGCTTAGTTTAGTTTAGTTGATTTTAGCCCAGTCTAGTTTAGGTTGTATTTCCTTTCCCTACACGTTCCATAGCGGTGCTGTGGTGGTGCGAGAGCAGTGCAAGAACCCAGGCAGAAGGGG
>JBCJKH010067268.1:0-12422 GCA_039877255.1 Loriculus beryllinus | reverse complement strand
TTATGTTTTTATCTCAGATGCAGTGCAGCAATATAAAAACCCATAAACCCATTTATTTTTTATAATCATGTGTTGCTGTAAGTCACAGTTTTAGCTGACATTCCTTACTCTTTATTGACCTGTTTTGTGAGATTTTGTAAACTAACTAATAAACCTTTGCTCTTGCTGCTGTTAAGTTGAATGCAATACATTACATTCATAGCTGAAATGAAAACTAGGGCTTAGATAATTAAAAAATTGTTCAAAATGTCTAACAATAAAGATTTTGATATTTGTTCACAAATATACTTTTATGTAGCATCCTACTCAACACAGGACTTTTTTTTTTTTCTGATTCATCTTCAGCATCCCTTTTAAAGCACTTGTTTCTGATTTTGGCCTTAACTTGTGTTCCTCAGACAGTGCCAATTGCACTTGCCCATAACTTCTATAGCATCACAGATTGTTTTGGGTTGGAAGGGACCTTAAAGCTCCTCCAGTTCCAGTGCTGTGGGCAAGGGCCCCTTCCACTAGACCAGGTTGTTCAAAGCCCCATCTGACCTGGCCTTTTTCCTAATGTCTAATCTAAATCTCCCCTCTGTCACATTAAAGCCATTCCTGGTTGTCCTGTCACTATAAGCCCTTGTCAGAAGTCCCTCTCCAGATTGCAGTTTATTGTCTTTGGAGAGTCAGGTGGCAGTTTAGACCTTAGATGGTGGACTTTGTGGATATTATGATTCTTTTCTTATCCCAGGCAATGGTGTGACTCTGCTGATAATGGGCAATCCAGTACAGATACCCATGGAAGATTCTCTCCACCAACTTGTTGGGTTTCTGTTGGATAAGGATAATCTCTATTGTGGATAAATGGTCTTGTGCTTAGAACTGTGCTAATGAAGGGAAGTATTCATGGAAGAGTAATGGCATGTGATGTCTATGCTGGTGGGAGTGTGAGTTGGAGCACAACAGAGGGGTATGGCTGTTAATACAGTGTTGGGGTGAGCTTAGGGCTTTCTGCTGGTGTCTTCTGCTGCAGACAGGATAATAAGAATCATTTCGGAGGACTAGACATCCATCTCCACTTCTGGTGAGCCAAAATTGGGGTGTGACCCCCACTGATGGAGAAGGGTGTCTAATGTGGTCTAAATCCAGTTCAAAGGCCTACCCAGGGAGCTCTGACAGGAGCAAATGGAAATGGGGCAAAGACAGGTACTAGAGACAAGGTTATGACATATGAACAAGACTTTGGCTCAGCAGACAAGCTACTTACAGTCTTAGATTCAGGGCTTGTCCAAGAGACAGGGCAAGAGACACGTCTGGTGACTGGTACCACTGAAATGCAACTTAAGCAAGGATTGAATGCTCCGGGAGTCCCTCATCCATGGGTGGGGTATTTTAGGGGGAAGCCCCGGGTCAGTTGACTGAGGATAGGTCAGTGGACAGGCTCTTATGGCCCTGACATCACTGTTTTCTCAGTGGCAGCTAGAGCTGATTTAGGAAATGTTTGTAACTTTGTAATGTGCAATTTAGTAGGAGCCCTGTAATGAGGTGCATCTGGTACAGGCAGGTAAGACCCCAGTGAGGTAGATTTTGTTGCATTACTCAGACCAATGGTGTACATGAAGGTTACTTTGTCCAGGATTATGCTGTTTTCGCAATCTGTGTAGCCCAGAGTTAAGGGAAGATGCTTTGTGAACTTCTCCATACAGGTTGGTTCAATGGACTTTGACCTGTAGAAGGGCTTTTTTTTTATACCACACAACCTGAGCAATGGGGAAAGCCACCTTCTCGCATCCTCCTTCAGCATTATGAAACTGTGAAGATTGCACTGTCTGTGTTAAGACCATGTGTAACAGGTGAAGACTTCTTAGTCTTAGACTTCTTAGACCTTGTGTAACAGTGAAGACTTCTTAGTCTCTGTAATCAATAGATTTTTACTCTGGACAAACTTTCGAATGGTTATTTTCAATGAAAATGAGAACCAAAATTGCATGATGATCTTTATATTCCTGGTCCTTGGAGGTTTTTTTGGAAGGCCCTTTAAGCTTCCTTAGCTCTTATGAGAATTTTCAGTATGCAGCTTTCAACTGCAGGACCACTTTCCCAGGTATCTGTGCTGGTGGTGTCTGTGGAACATCACACTGCTGCTTCTGATTATTACCTCTATGTGTTAAAGCCAGGTTGTCTTTTACAGCTATTGTCCTTTCAACTAAAGTAGTTAGGAAAACATGTTCCGTTTGTAGCACGTGTGGATTGATACCGCTCTGGTGATAACCAGCTATGGTGAATTAGTGGCGACTGTCAAAGGAATGAATTTTATGCCCAAGAAATATTAATGTGAGGTGCTCATGCATAAAAAACAGAAGTTAGTTGAAATTTACATAACACTTCCTGCACCTGCTTGAATGAACTGTTAGATTATTGTACCAGGCTGCCTCAGTTCAAGTGCTTCGGTTTCTGCCATTCTCAATGGATTAGTAAAAATAATTGTGTGGTTTGACAGAGGAATTTATATTGCGTTTGAGAGTCTTTGAGCAAACACTGGAGAGTGAAAAATACATTATAGGGCTGGTGAGCTGTGCTGTGAGAAATGTAAACTAAAGCTTTGATGTATCTTTAGGAGTTGTTTCTTTTTTACTACTTGTGAAACACTTCCCATTTAAATCAATTGTGAATAAATAAGATCTGTGGTGTAAAGTGATGAGTGAAATTTATTAAACTGTAACTATCATGCATTACTTACAGACAAATAAGGGAAATCATTACATTTTGCAGGGGTGAAGTTAGATTTGCTCTCTGAGGACATGCCCAAACTCAGATGCTTATGTTTTAAAGAATGCGCTGTTTTCTCATGCACCTGCTTATGTGGCTCCTAGGGCTTTGTGGTGAGAGAGATAAGTTACTTCTGTTTATTAAGATGGAGGGAGTTAAGTCTTCTAATCTCCTCAACTACTTATTTCCTCTGTTTTTTTCATCCTGATTAAGAATGCAGTAGTTCGTGCTACCATAGATGCTGACTGTTAGGTTCCCACAGCTGCACTAACTGTAATAGGAGTTGAAACAGAGTTATTATAACCTATGCACCCAGGGGTCATATAGAAGAGGGAACAAAATGAGGTGGTAAAGGCAAAGCACTTAGTGTACTCCAGCTTTCGTATGTTTAAAACAGTGAGTGTTGCACAGCTTGGATGTTAAATCCAAGTAGTCAGAAAACAGTAACAGGGAAAGCAGACTTCCTGTTGGAAGTGTGGCTGCAAACTTTGACAAGCTGAGGTTATGCCATGAAATACAAGTATTTACAATTTTAAAACAATTAACTTATTCTTCCTGAATTTTGTTTGTATTTACTTGGTATTATGCACATTCCAAGCATAATCACTCTGGATTGACCACGAGTGGTTTAGGTTTTAATAATGTTATCCTTTTTCCAGTTCTAGTGCATCCTATTTGTAATATTACAATGTATTTGTAAATATTGACGCTTTCTTTTAAGAAAGAAAAGTAAAAAAGAGCTTCAGAACATCCCTGGGTATCATTTTACTTTATATAGTGAGACACACAGGCCTTGAAGACCAGAAAAATGAGGGAAGAACTTTTCACCCATTGGTTGTTTATGTTAAATTAACATCAGATTTAATTATTCTTATCTATACCATACTTTACAAACAATACCCCTTGTATTACCTGAGCTCTCTATTTAAAACTAGAGTTAAACCACTTTGGGTGGCTCTGATAGAGATTGCAAGCTTCCCGGAGTGCAGGACTTGAAGTGATGTGTCTGGGGGTTGTCTGCTCTGGTGCAGTAGATTATGATTGTTTATTTCTTTATGCTCTTAATGAACTAGGTGCTTTTAGGATGTATACCAGGAGCAGTCATGGGTTTATCAAACAGTCATGGTTTTCATCCTGATTCAGACACTTGCAATCACATGTGCTAATCATTTAAAGGCAACTCTGTATCCTTAGTGTAGTTGATAATTTTTTTTTCGTACTGCAATAGAAACATGATTTGGCCTATCTATTAATAAGGTATCAACTTGTAATTCTGAGGCTGAAGTATTGCAGTTGTATGGTTTAAATTTGTCAAAACCTTCAAAAATCCTAAAGAACCCCAAAACAGTAGGTCAAGGGAGGGGGTTCTTGCTCTCTACTCCAGTCTTATGAGACTCCTCCCTGCAGTCCTGTGTTCAGCTCTGGTGCCCCCAACACAACAGGGACATGGAGCTGCTGGAGCGAGTCCAGAGGAGGCAATGAAGATGCTGCAAGGGCTGGAGCAGCTCTGCTCTGGAACCAGGCTGAGAGAGCTGGGCTGGGTCAGCCTGGAGAGGAGGAGAGTTGTAGTGTACTGGTCTATGGTACCAATCCTACTGAAATGACAGACAAGCTACAGAACTAAGACTAGGTTTTGTTTAGACGTGCTTTGTGTGGGACACTTCTCCTATGGCTGAGGAAGATCTTTTGGAGCTGCTGTTGTCCTTGGTCTAGGGAGTATCTGTAGTTCTTGGCCTTGAAGACTGCATGCAGCAATGGGCCAGACCAGCACAGCTCATGAGCAGTAACCCACAATCTTGGCAAAAATCCACCAAGTATCTTTGCACTATTCTGAACTTCTTTCATGGCAGTGATGATGGTGGGTAGGTGGTGGGTTTCTTTGTGGTTTTCAGAGCAGGGGAGACCATGCTGCTTGTGGTTCTTGATTCCAGCCAAATCCAGTGGCAGTGTCTAGCCTCTGTCTAGAGCTCAACTGATAGAGGGAGCCAGAGGCTAGCACTTAATTTTGCCCAAGCTCTTATGCCTTTGAGAGGTGGTAGCTTTTGGCTCCCCACTCACCACCCAGCATTAATGCAGTAGAACTGTGGTTTTCTCTTCTGGTGGGTTCTGTATGTTGTATACTGATGGACCTCTATGGCAGAGTTACAATACACGAAGGGTTAGTCTCTGAGCTCCTTAAGTTTCCAATTAAGCTTCCAGTGTTCAGAGGACTCTCTGTGTGTTCAGTTCAAGTCCGTGGGATGGATCAGGAGACCAAAATTCCCATTGGTCTTCTATGATAGCTACAGGTATTCAGTCATGTGCTGCTGGGGCCAGGCCCTAACCACCATAAGCTACAGAACTGCTGTCACTGGTTCAGCAGAAGGAAGCTCACTGTGGCTTTGCAAACAGCCTCCTGCTGCAAAGCATTCATGGTTATTGTTTTAATAAATTCCTTCCTGATTGAAGATTAGAGGTTTGACAGCTTGTAAATTAATTATTAGCTTATGTTGCTTTACCAAAAACCAGTTTAATAGAAGTTTCCTCTCTAGCTGCCTTTGCAACATGTGCAATTTACCTGCTCATGAGAGCAGTGTTATAAATACATGCAGTGAGACAGAGAAGTGAGATACTATAGCAGTTTTATGGCTATGTAAACAAACCTCCTTTGTCAGAATTCAGTCATCTTTAACAGCTGGGAGGTGATGCTTCTAGTGATGGTGATCACCTTCCAGATGATAGTACCTACTTATCCATCTCACAGTAATTTAAAGACGAGCTACAGCTCATCCATCTTTTTCAAAGAGTCAAATGAATATTTGACTGTAGGAATTTAGCATTTACCCTTCATGGGTCAGTGGATGGGTTAGTCTTAAGGCATCTTTAGGGAGAGATTATTCTAATAAAGCCTCTTTGCACACAACATCCTGTACTAGTATTTCTTATTTCTTTTTTTTAATATAACTCAAGTAGCAGGCTACATTTCCCCATAAACCATGTTTCAGACACAACATCCCCACAAGTTAGGGATGTAGAGAGCAGATTAATGGAAATACTTCATTTAAATCCTTCTTGGGGAAGTGGATCTCTACAACAGACTAACAGGAAAGCACTTTGGTTATTGTTTTGAGCCAGTGTTCTAGGAGCACTCATCTTAAAGGTAACCATTTTCCTATTTCTTATGTTGCTGCCTCCTCATTTAATTGCAGTTTTCATTAATCCATTATTTGTGTACACAGAATTATTTACCTTGAAATTTGCAAGCTATGCAAGCGTCAAGTGAGATCTTAATTTAGTGTTCCTTAGGTAAATGTGTCACTCATAAATTAAAGACATTTCTTTTATCACAAAGTCCAATTGTTATAAATTTTCCTGTACACCGCATACTTGTCTTGCCTCATTTGCATCTGCAACACTTGCTCTGCTCAGTAGCTCACAGGTTTAGAAAGTAGTTTAGGATAGTGGCTGAAGAACATCGTATTTAGTTAGAAGCAGAAGAGGGTTTTAGTTGCCAGTGTAAATAGGGGTATGACCTTTGCTTATCACATTTCCTTTCTCTGTCATTAGAAAGAAAAGTGTCTTTTCTTCCCTATGGTAAGAAACTAATGGAAGCACTACATGGTAAAATTCTGGGCTTTTGCATTTGAAAATATTGTGGTATATGCTGAGGATAGGGGGGTTTGCTGCCTTTTAACACTTACTACTAAAACTGCTGTGTCTTTAGGAGGATTTGGCCTCCTATGAGTGTTTTGCTCATAGTAAATACCACATCTGAGCTTCTATAAAGTACTGGAAAGCAAAAGTTCTTAACCTCCCTTAGCTGTAAAGCAAACCTCTAATGTGAACAGGGTGGAAAACAAGGCGCTAATATCTACCTGAGGTCTGTGAATCTGCTTGGCCTCAGCTGGGGGATGTGGAATTGGCTCACTTCGAGATGAATCTCGGAATCTTGTATTTTGGGTTTTTTTTTGTCACACTCTGAAGGCACCTTCTGGCTCACCAAATGTGTTCCTCTTGTTCTGTGCCCGTAGTTAAAACCTCTGCATTGCTGGTGGTGCTGATCCATGACAAGGGTAAAAAATAAATCTGTAGTATGCTGCTAAAAATTTAGAGGAAGATTAAAATAAATAAGGAGAAAAAAAAAAAAAAGATTTATCGTTTATGGTCATATTTAACTCAGCTGCTTTTAAAATTGAACTGAAGTGCCTGATGATCTCTGATACCTCCATGGGAGAACAGCAGAGTTCAGACTCCTACTACAGAGCTTGGGCTAGGCAGGCTCAGCCAGGGAAAAAGCCATGTTATCCAGGGTGAAACTGAGAGCTTGTTATGCAGACAAGATAGAAGCAGTAATTAGTATGCATTCTGTAGTTTTTAACCTGTAAAATGATGTTATTTCACTTGAACACAAAGTAAAGTTCCAGAGACAGCGAGTAGCAGTTGACTAGCCAGAAATAAGTTATAGAGGGGCTTTAAGAGAGGAATGAATGAGTGAGCTCCCAGATTTGGGCAGTTGCTTCAGAATTAATTTGTGATGGAAAACAGAGAAGATGGTGCCTCAAAGAAGGTCTTCCTGAAGGGTTCAAGAATCCAGGGTTCAAGTTGCAGCCTCTTTACGGTTTCCACCCTTCTTATGACACCAGTGGGCAGAGCCCAAATTTTGTAGGTATTAAAATATTGCCTTATAGGCATGACAAGATCTCAACTGGTTTTTGGCAGTGATTTAAGTTCAGATTATTTAGGTGTGAAACCTGCATACTTAAACACCTTCAGAGCTGTGGCCATGAGATTTTAAGGATTAACTTTAAATAGCAATGAAGCGGAGCACCCTCAAAATAGTTGAGGAGGGACAAAGAAGAAAAGGAGGGACATAAATTAAAGCAAGTTTGATATGTCTATATGGACTCCCTCCTAAGAGTTTCCAAGTACTTCAGCTTCATGCTAGTTTCTAAGCACTTTAAAAATATGCCTTATCCTGGCTTTACCTAGATTTTCTCTGTATAAAGTAGGGGGAATAGCTTGTCCCTGTCTCACAGTGATAAAAACATTAAAAGATTGTGAGATTTTTTTCCAGTACTGCTCTAATGGGGGCTCTATAAACACCTTAGATAGCAGAAAGGTAAGTTGAAATGGCAAAGCAGAGGTCATGAGCAGCTGGAGATGAGATGTAGAAAGGGGCAAAGTTGCACAAGGCCTGGAAGGCCTGGTAATAACTTTATATACTGTATTATGTCTAGGAGGGAGAATTTCAGCTTTCACTGACCTTTATTTTGAGCTTTTTTTCTTCTCTATTTTATTTACAGTTACACATACTGACATTTGTACAATTTCACATTTGTCAAAGAAGAAATTTGGCAATTTTCTCTTTCAGACTTTGTTTTAAATTGTGTCTGTGTGTGTGTGTGTACATGTAGGAGATTTGCCTTCTGTTATCTATTATGGCATGAGATTAGAACTTGCAGCAAGGGGACAAGACCCACTCTTATGATAGCAATGGGTGTAGAGGTACACATATGTTTGATCTGAGTAGCCAATTTAGCTAAGAATGGCTATGGAACTTTTTTATGTCATAAGAATTGGAAGGAACTCGTGCAGCCAGGCTTGCCTAATAATTTCCACTAAAAGAGCATGTTTTCAGAAATTTATGACTTTATTAAGCTCCAGTCATAAGTTTTTAAACTTGAAACTGAAGTTTACCATGTCATGTGATTGCATGAGGGTAAATTTTGCAACAATAATGATTTGGCCATTTCCTGAACTAACAGCACAGAAATACCAGTATTGCTCAGTATTGTTAATTTGTTTATGGCTCTTCCTGCATATACTGGAACAAAATTTGGCAGGGTGATGTTCTCTCTCCTTTAGAATCTGCTTAAATTTGGCTCTTCTATCATGGAAAAGTCATTTTTTTCACACTTGAGCCTTGTTAGTCACTGGCCACTAAATCGCTGGAGGAATGTAGTTTGCATCCACCAGTGAGATTTACCTCGGGTGTACAGACTCTGAGCAGGATGATTGCCATTGCTTGTCTGTGATTCCATGGTGGCTCTGGCATGAAGCCTTGAGTCTGGACAGCAGGTTTGGTGAGTGATAAGCTGAGGGAAATAAAACCAGAGAAAACAGCTACAGAAGAGGCTGGCCAATAGTAATCGAAGAAAATAACTTCTTACAGTTCAGAAACTACTCTGGGGAATGAAAGATATCAGAATCCCCTAGAAAAATGTGTCTTGCCCACATGGTAGTGACTGGGCTGACCAGAGGATCGCTGCTGCCTTTTGACTTGACCTGCATGTGGACCTAAGAAGTCCCAGTCGCACTGTGGGCCCTTGTCAGAGCTTGGGTGATCCCATCTCCACTGCCTCAGTTTGCTTTCCTGTGTTAGGACATTAAAATCCCACCATCGCTCACTTCAAGGTTATGAGATGGCACCCCTAAGGCCCAGATAAATTTAACATTACTACATCCCCATTTTTATGTGCTTGATTACACAATCTCATTTTTCTTTTGACCCAGTGATCTGAGCAAGGATGTGGCTCTTCACTTTGGGCACAATGAAGCACTAAGCATATTTTCATGAGATGTATGAAGGAGGAAAATCACCTTAGCCCCAGGGTTGTCTGTAAATTTCATCTGTCGTCAGTAGTCCTCTTTAGGAAAGCTTATACTTTGGGTAAACAGATGGCCTGATCCTGCTCCTGCTGGAATAGTGGGATTTTCCAATACCACAGTAGATACACAGGTCAGGCACAGAAGCTTCTGAACCAAGAGGCTGGAGAAAATTATCTCTCAGAGCCTTTCATAATTTTAAAGGTCCTCATTGAGTGATTCACTTCTTCCTTGCCTCATTTTGACACTGAGTTATCTGGCTAAAAACCAATCTTGCAAAAGACCCTTGCGAAGCTGATCCTGCCAAAGGGCGACTGCTGCTTTAGGAGTGCAGAGCCCTCTCACACGAGGGAGAAGGGTTGTGTATTGAAGATACTTGCCTCTCAGCTCCTTTTAGTGATTCACGTAATATGCCTCATCTTGCAAGTATGTCAGATCAGTAACTGTCATACAGCAGGTTTGTAGGTTTAACTTCACCTCTTGCCCTTTAGAAACAGTTCTGTAGCAATAACAGAAAAATTCTGCATGTATGAATGTATATATGCACATATTACTTGTGTCTGTACATATATAGATATGTCTATATTACATATAAATGTAATATACACCTATATTGCATATATGTGTCTATATACACATATATCTGTGTATGTCTAGATTACGTATAGAGACGTGTAATATATGCCTATGTACATACCAGGTATGTGTGTATGTCTATATATATGCACCTCGTATGTACAGACTGACCGTATCTCATGCACATTTGATAACAAGACAATTTAAAAGACAATTTACTGGTTTATTTTTAGCATGGAACTTTTTAAAACTGTGTATAGACTATAAATATATATGTGTATACATGTATCCACACACACATGCACACAAATATTCCTATCATCTGCAGTGCTTTGAAAAAGCAACATGTTTTAGTTTATTCTTCTCATGGAACTTATTAAAAATGGGTGTTAGTGTATCAGTTCCTGTATTTCAGAAGAGAGCAGCACAGGGACATATGATCTAAAGTTGCTTGGTATTTTTAAGCTGAAATTAGATTCATTGCTTTGATTATTCCATTGTGGGTCCCAAGTTATATTTTAGTGTCCTTCACCCTTTTCTCCTTTATTATTTATAACCCACACTCTTTGAGCAATGACCAGGACTAATCTGTAACCCTCTGTCCTTCTGCCTGATTTGTTCTCTTTTGAAACACAAAGATTGAAGCAAATATTCTCAGGCTCTCTGTTAAAATATAGATAGATAGATAGATAGATAATTTCTCCCATATGTCTTATACTGAAATAAGACTTAATGGAGGTTTTGCTTTTCTAATTCAGTCTCAGTGGACTTACTTTAAAGGAAATTAGCAAAGGACTGGGAAGTATATATTTGGCATTCATTGTATTCTAGGATATCTACTGCACACACACCCACATAAGTATTTTATAGGCATTCACCAAATGGCTTGTGGGGCCATCTTGATTGTTAGATTAATGCATCCATGTTTTACGGGGTTTTCTCCCCACCCCCCTGTGTTTTTTTGTTTCCCCTGCAATGTTAGCTGCACCTAAATAAATAAATTAAATAGTAATTCATTTGTGCTCACTCTGCATCACAAAGAAGTGGGGCATAAAACAGCATTAGCAGTGAATCCCCCGAGGACCAAAGAACCTCACAGGGGGCTGGTCCTCTGAATGGTCTCTGTCACTCCCTAGCAGCTAATGACTGAAACAGGATCCGTTGCCACTGGGAGCTTTTAATTTCCTTACATTGTACAGATTGCTCTGATCCAATGCAAAGTGACAGCTACTATTTCAGTACAGCTCATTAACAGCTTTTGCAAAAGCCACTGTGCCCCATGTCTTCACGTAGGCTCTATTCCAGTGATCCGTGTTCATGCAAGCTAGAATTCAGCCTTTGGATAAGTTATAAAATAGCAGAGTTGCAGGCATAATAAATGCAGTGTCTTAGATACCTGAGGAAAACAGACAGTATATTTAAACTTATCTTGGGGCAGAACAGTTCATGTCCATACCTGAGAATAACTTGAGAAAACTGAGGGATTTATTTGCTTGGTGAAAGACCAGCAATAACGTAGTGAAGAGCAGGGAGCACGTAACAAAGAAAGCTTTCTAGGAAATTTAGGAAATAGCAGGATAGTTGACAGGGGAAGAGGAAAAATGAGACAATTCAAGAAAAAAATAGTTGGAAAATGAAGGGAAAGTTCTCAAATTCTCCAAGGCACATGGAATAACAGGACATGTCTCTCAAGCATGAGCAACAAAGTTAGAGTAACTTCTGTTGTGTTAGGTTGGTTTTGTTTGTGTATTTTTGCAAGCACTAGGAAATTGTAGCTAGCGTCAATGTCTTCAAAATCAGTGGAAAAATCTTGCTTTCATTTAGCCAGGAGTTTTATTTTTCCATTATACACATATATAGGAAAACTTGCATTGACTGGCTTAGCAGGCGTGAAGGCCACTTTTCTTTTGTTTATTATTTTAATAATTTTGGTTATAAAAATAAATTCACTGAAAGCAAGGAAAGAAAAGCCTGGATTTTCCATTTCCAGAAGGATCTTTTGTGTTGAATAGGAAAATAGTAGAATATGTCTGGAGCATCCTGGGTTTCCCTCATCCTTTAATCCTTTGAGAGGGACAAGAACTGCCCATCTGGGATTTAGTAATTCCAGCATAATTGGTGAACTCTAAAAGAGTGTCCCAAATCATAAAGAATGTTGATTGTCCTAAAATGAGTTTGTGGGAACATATCTGTTGTGCTTCTGTGTCATCTTCTTGGATCTGAGCGTATCACAGAACACAAGCACAGTGGAACAGTAGAAAAGAAGCACAGAGTTACAGTAGACTCAGAGGAAGTTTCTGAATAACTTAAAATGGTAGAGGTTTTTATCAACCCTTCTTCAGCTTCGTGAAACTCAAGGTATTCAACATCTGCAGTGTTTATAAGGAACTCAGAACTGAGAGTGTAACATGTTCTGTGGGTCTTTGCTGAAGGTGATGTTTATAGTTGCGGAGTGAGAAGTTGGAAAGTTCAATGGGAAACAGGTCACTATTGAGTAAAAAGTCGTGACT
>JBCJKH010067263.1:47692-66186 GCA_039877255.1 Loriculus beryllinus | reverse complement strand
CTGCCAGGGAGGAGGGGAAGCTGGGAGGAAGCAGGGACAGGACACCTGACCCAAACTGACCAAAGAGGTATTCCATAGCACCGCATGTCATGCCCAGGATGTAACTCAGGGGGACTTGGAAAGAGACACACTCCCCGGTTCCGGCTCGTTTTTGGCAGGTGGTATTGTACTTTCTTCCCTTGTTATTTTTGTTATCACTATCATTATTGGTGGTCGCAGTAGTGATTTGTGTTATACCTTAGTTACTGGGCTGTTCTTATCTCAACCCGTGGGAGCTGCATTCCTTCAATTCTCCTCCCCACTCCCGGAGGGAGTGGGGAGGAAGGGGAGAGGGGAAAGAAAGAGGGGAGGGGGGAGTAGAAACTGGGTTTAAACCACGACAGGAGTGTAGTGATAGGCCAAAGGGGAATGGCTTTAAACTGAAAGAAGGTAGGTTTAGATTATATACAATGAAGCAATTCTTTACTGTGAGGGTGGTGAGGCACTGGAACAGGTTTCCCAGAGAAGCTGTGGCTGCTCTATCCCTGTCAGTGTTCAAGGCCAGGTTGCATGGGGCTTTGAGCAACCTGGTCTAAGTGAAAGGTGTCCCTGCCCATGGCAGAGGGGTTGGAAGTAGGTGAGCTTTAAGGTCGTTTGCAACCTTTTGTATGACCTTGCAGACTGCAACCTTGGCAGACTATTGTATGATTCTATTATTGTTCCACATCTCTATAGGAAAAAATGGACTTGACAGAGTGTTGACTGGCTTATTCTGCCCATATGTGTGAGCAGATGTGGGCCTTGTGATATGTATTTGAGTATGTTCATGTCATAAATGGCAGCAATCATGCTTTATTATGTATTCCTGTATCACAAGATTAAAAAAGCTATGTGATTCTTTTTCTAAGTATACAAAGTCAGGAGTACAGCACACACAAAACATTGAGTATGTGAATGGCCTTACATAAAGCAGTGGTCCCAGAGCTTCTGAGCATACATGGACTGCTTATACAAACAGGCCCCTTGAAAAGAGTGAGCGTGAAGCAGCTCACATGCATGAAAATTTTGATAAATCAGGGTAGAATAGAATAAGTACATGTGAGGGCCAGTTTAACCAACAGATGGGAAGAAAAAAAAAATAATTAATGTCATGTAAGCTTGGGGTAGTGCTTTATAAGGTCAGATATGCATGACTTCCCTGGTTATGTTTTTACTGCTACATAAAACAGGACCAGCGAGTGTCCCTCAGTGCTGGACCACTGCTTATCCAGACCAGTTAAATGTTAACCTGTTTTGGGCCTGTGAACTCTTTTGAACAATCCTGGATGCAGTGCAGTGCAGGACTTGCACCAGAAGCCATGCTCAGTAGACAGGATGGGACAGGGCTCTGTGAAATGTGGTATTCTTCACTTCGCATGGTCTTCCATGTGAAGCACAGGCTTCATATTGTATCACATACTCTCATGCTACATAGAGCATAGTTTTCATGAAATGGAGAAATCACAGGACTGCAATACAGTCTTTATATTTTTTCAGGCACTTACAAACAAAAAAGAACCCTATCCACTGTAACAGTTATGTCCAATGGCCACAGGTCATAAAGGAGACTTGGGACAAGTACTGAGATGTGCAGATGTGGCCAGACTGTGCCCTCTTGTCTAGTTAGAGGTCCCTGGTGCTATTTTGTTTAACTGCAGGGGCATGGCCTCTGACATGGCCCAATTATGAACATTTTATATAGCCAGGTTCCAGGAAAGCCTTGAGAAATATTGGTGTTGAAACAAATAAGCCTGAAATATTTTTGCTGGCAACAAGCAAGAAGCACAATAGCATTCAAACAGGTTTGAGAAGTTGGTAGGATCTCCAAGCACCAAATAAATCTGCAGGAGATAGGTTCTTCTGGCCAAGGCCTTGGAGGCCATCTGCTGCGTACTTGTTTAGTAATGTAAATAACACAATAATTGCTGTGACCTATATATTTAAGGCTGTTTTCATAGTTCAGTTTAAAAGACATAATCCAAAGAAAGCACATTTAATGTCCAATCAAAATATAAAGTACCCTTTACATGTCAACAATTATATGACAGCAAATCCTGTTGAGGAACAGATGGTAGTGTCTTTGATAATCTTGCCCTACAGATGAGTGGAAATAAGAGACAGGGAAAAAAGTGCATATATGTGGAAAGTAACATACAGAATTAGCTGGAACTGCGTAAGTACATAAAAAAAGTTGCTGGTAAAACTTCATGAAGAGACATTTGGTTCTTGAAAGTACCCACTAGTGTAAAATGTATTTGTAGCTAGCTGTTAATGCAGCTGTGTGTACTGGAACAACTCACACAACAACTGCCTCATATTTAACAGCTGCAAACTGTAATATGAAATAAAACATTGAACTTTATGAAAGTAAATTCCATTTGTAAGTACATTTGAAAACTAGTCAAGTAATTTGTTGGGTTTTTTTTACTTTTTGCCGCTTGCTTCCCCTGTCGTTATCTTAAACTGACCATGAACACTTTAAAACATAAATCACACCATGTTTTGGCTGAGGGTCCTCATCAGAGGTTTTCTGGTGTTTCAGAGGATGCAGGTTTCAGCTTAGGTATAGAATTTAGTCTCTTGTAAAAAGTCAGCTCTAGCCCCATACCATTGCCTAAGGCCCATGAATCATTTTTCTGCTTAGCCTTTGCAGAATAGTGAATTTTATTCTGAACTGTTATTTATGATTACCTGCACATGGTCTCCCACTAAGCAATCTTAGACCCATATGCGGTATTAGAAGGAGATGGCGAAATTTAAACCACTAGAAAGTGATGAACTTTCCAAACAACTTTCCACACTTTTTCATTCTTGTTATTGATGTGACCAACTATTTTTCCCTTGAGGTCAATATACAGCAAAGACCTGCTGTGGTAATGTTTTGGTTTTAGTCCCTCAGCAGATAGTAAATTAAAATTCTTTCTGCTTCATCCATTTTAAATGCATGAAATTGTTCTCTTTTACAACAGCTTTTACACAAGCTTAGGTTAAATTCCTTAAAAAGGAAGAATGTGGTTGTGTCTGCATCATTGGTAATAATGCAATATTCTTCATATTCTAAAACTGTATTGTTGGTGAAATAAAATCTATTACTGTGATCATTATCTTTTGATTTAGTGATGTCTTACAGTTTTCACTTCATGTATGTCAGTGTTACATGAAAAAAAGTTTTAACATTTTCAAATCCTCATTGTCCTTTCCCTGGCACCATTATGTTGGTGTGTAGTACTTTATAGGGCAGAATAGGTGACTTTGATTTTCTGTTTCCTTGTGTAATTTTGGAAAGAGATGTAGTTCCAAAACAACGAAGCCTTGGGAGGCATGGTTTAGTGTGAGGTGTCCCTGCTTATGGCAGGGGGGTTGGAACTAGATGATCTTAAGGTCCTTTCCTACCCTAACGATTCTATGATTCTATGAGTCTATGTAGTTAAAGTGTATGTCAAGACAGCGACAATTCCATTTGAATTTTTTGATACATGTTTTGTTTTAGGAGCTGCTGGATACGCACGCGTACAATACGAATGGTTTCTCAAGCAGCATGTTTCTGTCCATGGTGGTGTATCACAAGAAGTAAATGGAGCAAGATTATGTCCTCAGAATGATGATCATTACTGGAAAACAGCACCAGGTATTTGGTATTAGGTTATTTGCTGGTTTCATGATAGGACTGGTAAAGAGCAAATTATCCTGGATTAATAAAGGCAGATAACATAGAGACTGTAATACATCTAAGAACTGATTTCCACTTCGGGTTTAACTATGAACTTTGTTACACAGCATTTGAACCAGTGCATGTTAACCACTTCATAAAAAATTCTCTACAGGTACAGCTATCGGTATGTATGTGTCTTGACTGCTCCCAGTGGCAGTGATCATGGATTATAAGCTCCCCAAACCCCTCCTTAGAACTTACTGGGACATTAGTCCCCGCTACTCTTGTCAGAAAACTTCATTCAAAACCTGATTTCTCCAGTGACTAGAAAATTTATTTTAATTATCAGCCCAGATTTATTGAAGGGTGGTTATGTTTTTTTAATTGTAGCACTGTCATTGTTCTTTAGTTTCAGACTTATTTTCTGTTCCTGATCTTTTGACTCTCTCAACATAAAGAACAATTGCATTATCTTCAAGCATTAAAAGAATAAGCAACTCTGCTGGTTTAATCATCTCTTGTCAGTAGATTCTCCATTTCTCATTTTCCTTCAGATCCTTCCTGCTCCTATTTCTAGTTTGCTTTAAGCTTATTAAAAGATATTTGTACCCAGCATACAAATGAGTATCTTACTAACATAACAATTATATTAATGTAATATACATAGTAAGCATATGTTGAATGTTATTTAATTTGAATTACATTAAATACATACATTTATGCAATTATATAAAAATATTTATAGATATACTCCTATATCCTATCTATGTATCATAGTATATATGTTGATAATGCATTTATTATGGTACATATAAATGAATATAATGTAACTTGCATACTTTTATGCAGTATTATGCCAATGTGTAACTAATTTTACATGCAATGTTTCTTCATTTCTAAGGAAATCAAGAGAGTTTGTGTATCTGGTATTTTCACTGCTTTATCGTTTTAGTAGAACATGTAACAAGCTCTTAGTTGCTTTTCTATTAATATGAAGTTGTCTTTTTGAAATGTTTGATGTTTTCTGTGGCTGTTTGAAAAATAAGAAAAAGTGTTTTAAAAATAAGTATGACATTTCTGGGTTTTGTTTGTTTGCTTTAAATAAAGTTGTTTATTAGACCAGATCTAATGTTCAAATACAAATGAAGTACTGTTTAAACTGAAATCTCAAGGTGGGGGGTGGAGAAGGGAGGGTGAGATGAGCAGATGTTTATCCAGTTTTGGTGTTCCTCAATGGATGTGAGCAGCCTGCACAGTCACTCCCTACCAAAGCTGATGGAAACTGGCCAACAGCAGCCAGCACAGCATTTGCTGCTACCTGATAGAGAGTACCCTGCTGAGAGAGGCAGATGGAGCAGTAGAGATAACAGCTGCAGAAGAAAGACAGAGGGTGAAAGAAAGCAAGATGGGCTCAAATGCTGAACAGTTTTGGATCTTTAGAATCCAGCTGCCCCACAGAGGTCTATACTCATTTTTATTCCAGCAATGGGCATCACAGCGTCACAGGGCATGCTTTTTCTAGAAAATGCTCTTGTCCAAACCCTGACAAATATATTTCTATGAACAGACTGCTCTCTTTTTGCAAAATTGGAGTTCACAGAGCTTTGTATGGGCAAACTCCATATGCAGTGCCCTACTATTGCATGAAACTGTTAACTGTAGCAAAGCATACTCGGCTAATAAATTTCCTAACTTTGAAGTCTCTATTTTGTCCTGCACTGATGTGCCTCTTGAAGGAGAAAGCAGTCTCTATTGTTATACACGCTGCAAAACCCAAAATACATGTATAATTCTTTTATTCTTTTCTTAAGCAGCTGACATCCTTTCTCACTGAAGATCATTATGTTGTACCAAAACAAAATCGTATTTGGAATGGCGAGGTGAAAATCCTCCTCAGTGGGTGTTTCCATGGTCGTTGTTGGGAATATCTCTGGTAGGTGAGAATCCTCTCATCTTCAGTGACTTTTTTCTCAAAGATCCTGTTTCTGTTCTCTTTCTCTTCCAAGAGGTTATTTCTAAGCTTCAGGTGGAATTAAGTAACTGGCTATTGTTTAACAAAATGAGCAGAGAATGTCAGTCTTACAAAGGACTTTATTCTTCCTGTACTTGTATGTATTTATACTTTTTATTCACATGAAAACTTAAAAATAGAGGCCAGAAAAAAAACAGAACGGAAAGCATTATAATAATGACTAAAATTTTGTTCTGCCCATGATAGCAAGAACTTAAACAAGGCAAAGTGTAAAACTATAAGCAAGGGAAGGTGTTTACAAAGCCATGAGATGGCATCTTTTCTTAAACCCAGTGCTAAAAGCTTCTGGCCAGGCCCTGTCTCAGCTCTTAAATGGAAACAGAAAATGAAACACCTCTGCAGAGTCATTGCTCTGGGTTAAACCTGAGGAAGCCAAGTCTTAGCCCTCTCTTACTGTGGATAGTAATTTGTTACAGAACTCTGGAGTTAACTGTTGGCAATGTTCATGACTCTTCTGTGGCATCATGGTAGAACACCTGAAGTGAGTAGAGGCAACGGGAGCCTCCTGGTTCAGCCACTCCCATTGCACACTGCAGTGCTCTGCCCACATCTTGGTTTATATCTGAAATTCCCTCTACCACTAATGGTTTATGATAACCAAAGGCTGCTGTATCTTAAGCTATTACAGTGATAATGTTGTGTGATATAATTTCGTCTGAGCTGTATGTTTGTTCCTTTGTCTGGGAAATTACTGTCATGATCAAAGGGTTCTTTAATTTTGAGCAGTTTAGCTTTGATAAACAAATGTTGTTAATAGGTCTTAGTGCATCTAAGGAGTTGTAAATGTTCTATTATGTATATACAGGATACAAAACCAAGATACCACATCTTGGTTTGGATATTTGCAACCTGTGTTGGCAAAAAAAGGACACACAGTAATTCAGGAAGCCAGTCTGTCTGCACGCACTGTGGTTGAAGCAGTTCTAGTAGCAGTCAGCCAGGAGTCTAGTATGAGTAACTGAATAATGGGAGTTACAGGTCGGGAGCTGTGGGGTACGGGTGTGATTTTTGTTTGCTTAATAAAGTAGCTATTTAGCTCTTCCAACAACATAAATTGTTCCCTACTGAAATATAAATGGGCCATGGACTGTGCTGAAAGAGTATTTGAAAGCTCTTTCATTATTCAGTAAGGAGCTCCTCTCTTGGCAAAGGTGCCGACATCGCTTTCAGGACATGCCGTCGGTTTTGCTTTATTACCCCGACTCCCCGCGCAGGATGCGGTTGGCGTCCCATCAGCCTGCGGATGCTCCGCATTTCCGAGGTCATGATGCCCCGCTCCAGTTCATTACCTAGAGACATCCCCGTTCTCGTGCAGGCGCTGCTCACGGCCACACAGGCGCGGAAGGGCCAATTCTTGCCCGCGATCCGTTGCCCGCCGAAGCCCCCGCTCTATCAGCCGGGGTCTCTCCAGCCGGTCCCGCGCTTGTTTACGACTCAAAGAGCGTCGCAGCCGCCAGCTGTTCCCTTGCGGGCCGCGGGGGGGCGCGCTGCGGCTGCTGCCGCCGCCACCACCCCCGCTCTGCCGCAGCAATGGTTCGAGCTGTGCGCGCCCCCTCTCCCCGCCGCCTGCGTGGACTTTTCCGCGGCCGGAGGCTCCGGTGCCCAGGGGAGCGCGGAGGGGGCGGTGCGCCGGGAGTCACGTGGTGGCCGCGGCGGGGCCGGGCCTGCAGCCGGCGCGGCGCCGGTAACGCCATGTCTGTGCGGGAGCGCAGCCCGGGCCGTGCCGCCGAGGACGAGGAGGATGCGGCAGGTACTCTGGCAGAGCCAGACGGTTCTGACCGGTGCCTGTCGCTTCTGCCCTGGGACCGCTTCTCGGCTTGGCTGCACTGCGTGTGTGTGGTGGGCTTCGACCTGGAGCTGGGCCAGGCCGTGGAGGTACGTGAGGCGGCGGGACCCCGCCGGAATCGGGCGCTTCCTCTGGGCGGGTGTTGCCGAGCAGCTCGGCGGTGTTCTGAGGGAAACGGAGGTGTGCAAAACCCCGAGCGGCGGCCCCGGGGACGTCCGGCCCGGCGGGGAACCGGGGGCGGCCGCACGAAGCCCCTGGCTGCGTGAGACACAGCCGGGGGCTGGGGTGGTAGGGTGGCACCTCGTTGTATACGGATAGCAGTGATTTCCGTGGCATCTGGATGCTAGAGAGTTTAGGGTAGTGTAATAATAACATTGTGAACACGAGTAGTTTTGTAATTAATAGTCTTCTCCGGATCGCTGAGGTCTTCAAATAAATTCTCTAATGTTAGAAGCGTTTTCCTCGCACCGTTAATGAATGTCAGGCTGTGACACCGCCACAGGCTGCAGGTGCTGAACTCCTGCTGCTCTTTGCCGTTTTGTGCAACAGGCAAACATCTGTGCCATTGCTTACGGAAACCCACTGGGGAGCTGATTAGGCTGCAGAACAAACTGGAAAGGAGCATTTTCAATGGAACCAGTTTCACATCCTGTTTCACCCTATTCCCCAAATGACTGTGCGGCAAACAGTTGTGCAGGGGAAAATGCCCTTTTCTTCCTTTCTTTTTTGTTGTTGTTAAAGTGGTGTAGCATACCTGTATGACAGACTGGCCTAAAATTCAGCCAAGCTAGCTATTGCGGTATTTAAAATACGTAATTGATGTGCGTTGTTGGCGGCAAGAAATGTAAATAAAACCCGAGCCTACTGTACTAATTATTTACGTTATATTCACTTGATGCTATAAGGTGTTGTTAGGAGCAAAGACAGACGTTTCTTTATAACCCATGCCTTAACTGGGTTACAGGCTCTGTGGGTGTGGGAGGCACAGAGTAGCTTCTGTCCTGTCTGCAGACAATTCTTGTTAACAAGAGCTAAATGGATACACAAAATGAAACTTCAAATGTCTGTATTATTAAGGGTCGATTTTTTTTTTCAGTTATGTTACTGCAGGAAGAATGGCTTTTAGTTTCGCTTCAAATTCTGTGAAGATCCACGAGCTAGTGAGGAGAAGGAGTATGATTTCAAGTCTGTCCTGTACTTGAGTCATTTCACAAGGTGCAGGTCATCGTTGTTCACCTGCTGGAAGAGTTACCTTTGATTGTACTGCTTGGTGTATGATAGCATGGGAGTATGTTAAGAGATTAAAAAAGATGATGGTGGGTTTAGTAAATGCAGTACACAGGTGTTCCACTTGTATGCTTACTTTCAGCTTTAGTTATGATAATAGTATGTTGTATGGCTGCACATCATTGGATCAAAGAAAATAAATGAATTGGAGACTTAATGGCCAGGGGATGGAAAGCCTGCCCAGTGAAGCCAGCCCGTGGAGGTATTTGTTGTTTTCTGTAGGGTAAGACAGTGTTATGTTATCAGGAGATACATGTGCTTACATTTGTCAAACAAGATTAATTAGGTAACTGAATGTTAGCAGTGTGGTAATGAGGACTCTAGAGGAAGTCAGTGTTCTTGCATCGAACTTCTGTTCTTTGAGAAGCTCCTATCTGTGGAAGCACCAAAACCTTTTTTGAAATATAATATTTGAATTTATGTTGAATTTCCTTTGCTTACAAGTTAGCCACCCAGTTCAGTAGTTCTGGGGCATTTGGGGAGGAACTTTTAAGATGAAATTTAAGTATTTTAGGTTTGTCCTCTTTCCTGGGCGTTCTTTTTTCACTTACTTGCATAATCACTGATTTTGTACATCCAGATTTTTTTCAAATGATGGTACTTCCGTATCTTACATTGTGTTGCATTGGTTTTGATTTCTGTGTTGCAATAATATACTTAATAAACTTACTTTTTTCTTTCTGTGAGTACAAAAGCTGTGGCTTTTTGAGTGGATATCTTCAGCTTTCACAGTTTTCAGCTCTTATTTAAGGCATGTATTCACCCTCAAAGAGTGTTAATATAGAGAGTGTTTAGTGATTGAATTTTGGTTACTCCTACCTAACTATCCATTGAAACAGATATCAGACAATAATGTGTTGTTTGCTTTCTGTGAAATTATCTGCTGCATTTTGTATATACAAGTTTAATCTAAGGATGTCATCTTGCTCCCCTTTGAGACCTGTTGCACCAAAAATCTCAGTACTCTGAATTCTTTAATGTATCTGTATGGTCCCCAACTGGCATCAAGAGTACCTTGGAAAGATAGGTGATCAAGTTAGCTTGAGACAAGAACAGAGACATAGTATTAACAGCTTACCACTGAAAATAGCCTAGGGCTAGCCAGGTATTGGAATATTATATCATAAAAATATTTAATACAAGCTTAATGTTTGTACCCAGTTTATTTACAAATATAATATTACTTTTTTTTCCTGTAGGTAATATATCCTCCACATTCAAAACTCACAGACAAAGAGGTAAGTCATGGTTCCTGTATAAATACATATAATTTGTTTTTAGTTTAATGATTTCAGGAAATATAACAACTCTTTTCTTTTCCCCACCCTTTAGAAAACCAATATTTGCTATTTGTCTTTTCCAGATTCTAATTCAGGTAAGTGCTTCCTTCACTCTTTGGTCATCTGTTGTTGGACATGTATGTTAAACAAAAAGGTAGAATTTGACAGCATATACTCATGGTTTTAGATTGATGATCTTAAGGTCCTTTCGAACCCTAACTATTCTATGATTCTATGAGTATCTTAATGCTACAGTAAAGTTGCAAATAAGGTTAGATATAAAACTGTACCTGTATTGCAGTAAGGTCTGAGAATTCGTTTTTTCTTCCATGTAAGTGAAATGTCAGCAATGTGAATGTGTAAGACCTTCCAGATGACACACATGCAGATGTTTCAGAATGCTTTGCAAGTAAAGAATGAACACCTTGAATTTGTTTTAAACAAAATAATGATATTGTCATTGCAGATAGGAGTGTAGTCACAGAATTGGAAGGGTTTAAAAGCAAATGGGAAGGATATGGACCCCCCTGCTCATAAAAGAGTAGCGTGTTTTCTAAATTTGTAACAGTGAAACTGACTTTTAAATTCAAAGGCATTTAGAAGGAGCAGTTGTGAAGGGAGAACCTGGGCTATATCTTTTCCATTCTTCATCCTTCTGTTTCTGTGTGTGATCCTGCTTGTTAAATTCTTCAATCTAAACAACTACTGTTCTGCTGCCAAAGAGAAATTGGGGGCCTGTGGCTGATGACTTGGATCACCTGCAGAAAGATAGAGCAGAAGTACAGACACTTCCTTTTGCATTTATTTCTTTACCAAAGTCAAAACCTGTAGTAACAGACTTGTCCTTATAGCTGCTCTTACTCTGTGCTTTGGGTTGTTCTGCAGCATAACTCTGATACAGGGTGATGCAGATGTGTGCTTTCAGTATGCCTATGAGTGCTTCCTTACAGAATATCTTGGCTACTTTTTTCCTTTGTCTCGATGTCATTAGAATCAAGGTATTTTCTCTGTTCTTTATATCTTGTATGCAAACAGAGGAAGAGATCCTTT
The DNA here is from genome assembly GCA_039877255.1 of Loriculus beryllinus. Taxonomy (NCBI): domain Eukaryota; kingdom Metazoa; phylum Chordata; class Aves; order Psittaciformes; family Psittacidae; genus Loriculus; species Loriculus beryllinus. The sequence goes on along the minus strand of JBCJKH010067263.1, from coordinate 55,081 downwards.
CTATTACTGAAAGAGAAGATTAGTTACCTGTATCTTGTATTACTCTTGTTAATGGTATAAACCTGTCCAACCTTCTGAAGGTGTATTGAAGGTACAAAATAATGCATTAGGAACAAAGGTTGATCTTTAAAATTTTTTGTTTGTGGTGTGGGCTTTTTTTGTTTGTTTGTTTGTTTGGAGGGGTTTGTTTGTTTTGTTTGCTTTTTGGGTATTAGGGGTGTGTTTTTTCTTCTCTCAATAATAGTGGTAGTGAAGTTATGTTAGGTGAAACAGCTGTATGTAAAGAGTGTTTACTTTCAGGTGTTTTTGCTTTTTATAGTGTCCCTACTGAGAACCTGCAGGTTCTTGATCACTTGTGGCAGGCTGAAGTTTGGAATGATATGAAGGGATTACCTCTGTGTTCTGGAAATGAGCTGGCAGTGTGTGCTCCTGCAATTTCTTTTTTCATTTTAGGCTGTTACACTAAAAGGAAAGCTTTGTGTAGCACAGCAGTGAAGGAAGTTACAGCTTGCAGCTAGGTTTGAGGTCCATCTCTCCTGGCTGTTCATGGCTCGAAAGATTAATTCAACCTTTTTAATGTTTTCTTTTACAACTACAAGTTGGTATCGTTCTGTCATTCTGGGATTTTCTGTGGCTGTGAATCTGGGGAGGAAAATGGATTTAATCCATGGTGACACTAGATTGTGACACCTCTTGTGGTTTTTAAGCTAAGTTTTCTATTACAGTTATCATTAAAATAATGATTTTTCTCTTTTCTGCATAGTTAGTTGAAAGAACAGACATTTACCAGTCTTCTCAGATTCTACGTACAGGAAGAGCTTGTTAAATAAGAAACCTTTATGCACTGAATGATATTTCAATATATTAATGATTAAGGGTAATTTACTTTCAGGTTTTCTGTGTACAGCTTTTTATCATAACTCTTTTTCTTTTTGCTTTGGATGGAGTGAACCAGCTATGAAAATTTGCATCAAATATTCAGTGCTGTGCCACTGGAAAGTGCTGTGTTTTTTCTTGTTACAATTGGATCCATATTGTTAAGCTCTTGCTTTAGTTCCCTGTTTGAATTGGATGGTTATCTCACCATACGTGTTTTTCTACTTTCTGTTTTGTCTTGTTTCATTCTGGGTTTCCTCCTGCTGCACTTCAAGGGCTTCTAAGGCTTAGACCGGAATGTGCTGAACGTGCAAGTATTCATCACACTGACATCCAGCGAATGTGACTGTGGGTTTGGGCTGTCTGTGGGTGCTGCAGCAGTATGGATGTAACTGAAAGGGGAGATGAAATTGAGCTTTGAAATCCATAGAATATTTCTTGGAGAATGGAGCTGTGCTTTACTGTTCAGTCAGTTAGCACTGGCTGATGTAAGACACGACAGTTGTGAAGGGTTGAGATGCTCAGTAGTGACTTCATTTTCTTCCTGGAGGTCTTTGCAAATTATGTCCAAAAGCTGTAAGAGCAAAGTGCTAATGGAGCATTTAGATGCAGTATGCAGAGGAAAGTGTCCTTTGCCAGTTGGAAACTTGCTGCTGTAGTCAGTTTGCTTAACAGTAGCTGTAAATTTAATAATAGATTGGGTTTTATAGTCATGAGCACGTTCATTGTTACAGTGAAGGCATTCTGCTTGTCATAGGTTGGCAATGCTCAGGAGAGTGTCTGTTGATTGTGTTCAGTTAATAACACTGCATTTCAAAGGGACCTTTTATTACAGGTTTGCTAGAGTGAGTAATATATCTGTGTGTTCTTCAGATTCTAGCAGTCCACCTTATCGCTGTTCCCGTGAGCAGTACGTTCTGTTGAGTTTATATAACTTCTACTTGAGCTAAACTCTCTTTGAAGTTTCTTCTAGCAGCAGGCAACATTTGTAATGGTGAGAGAGAGCAGCCATGAGAGTGTGAGTGATACAAGTTCTGATACTGCAGGTCTCATGTTCCACCTGGAGAAAATTTCTTTGATATCTGATACAAACTTAGCCCAAATTAATTTCAGACTGCAAATAGTCAATATACTTGGTTACATTTTTTTCTTTCAGAAACTGATTTTTATGTAAATGAAGGAAAACTCCACTCTTTGGGAGTATTACTGAGAAGTTGTACTCAGTTTCACTCAGTTCTCTGCAGTTAAATATTGCAGCTTTCAAAAATAGTGTGTTTTACATCTCCACATCATAATCAGCATAATACACTCGTACGGTGTGACTATATATGAACTGTTTGGTGTCAAAAAAAGGCTGACTGCAGTCATTAAACAGAGATGACGTGATTAAGGTGATCAGGACTACACAGGCAGATCAGTAAAATGTGTAATAACAGGTCAGGGGGTTGGAACTGGATGAGCTTTAAGGTCTCTTCCAACCCAAACCAGTCTGCAATTCGGTGACAGCCATTGGGCAGAGGTGTTTAAGGACACGACAGTCTTAAACTCACTGTGAGGCAGGCTGACTCTTTTTTTTTCTTGTTGAAGGCAGGATATTTATTGTTGCTAAAGATGCCAAATTGTTCGCTTAGAATTATGAACAGAATATAAACAGAGAAATGGTCACAGCAGTACAAGATAAATGAACCAAAACTACTGTACCTCTTTGGCTGTACGTAAGTCCGTATGTTAAAGAAGGCTCAAACTCCGAATACTATCTACTTGTTTATCTCTTCCCCTGTGTAGGTTGTCTTGGGGACACACAGTTTTGTTTTAGATTTCGACGGTCTCCTGGAAGGAAAGTCTCATTCTGCTGTTTTCTGGACCAGCTGGATAGAGATCTACCAGTTTACTTAAAGGTTGGATATAAGAAAAGAAGAAGCTAATTCTTTCTGGATAATGTTGATTTATGGGTCTTCACACTTAAATTTAATGCTTTTAAAACAGAATCTCTGAACTCGATGTCCTGAAAGACAAAGCTCAGCAAATGTTTTTTGTACCAGGTCATTGTCATAACAATTAACTAACAATTAGTTAACTATTCAGTAAGTTTGATTACTATGGGTTTTGGATTGCAAAGAATTAAGTTGAAGACCAGCCCGATTTGATTACTGACTAGAAACCAGAAATCTGAAGAGCTTTATAACTTTAGGAAGCAAAAAAAACAACCCAAAAAGCCAAGGAAATTGAGATGTCTTTCTCTTTTCCCATCCTTCGTTTTTTGAAGATGGAGCAGTTACTTAGAAGAGGTAGTGGCCTAAAAGCTGTTCTCATGTCCGTATGGAATATTGAGGTCTTTAACTGTGCTAGTGGGAGTCTGATTCTGTTTGTGCCAAATATTTGAATTCTTTTGTAGGAAGGATGAAGCTGATGTTTTGTATTTGAAATGTTAGAGCATTCTTCTTTAATATTGCAAGAGTCTTTGTAAAAACCTGATACATTAAAAGACTAGTGTTTGCTTCTTCAAATCAGGGCTATAAGGTTTTTAACTGCTAGAACTGCTTTAGTGCTACTTTGCAAAATTATGATTTGATTTATTCCTCAGGAAATTATTTCTATTTTTGCTTTCATGTGCTGTCAGGAGACTGTAGATACAAAAATAGTAAGGCCAGAAAGCTCAGCTGTTTGCACACGCTGGTGTTTTCTCTTTGAAGTACTTATTAAAAAAGTAATGCCAATAAACAGAGTAATCTTTCTAGTTTATTGTATGTAACCAACTTTGGAGCTTGCTTTTAAAAAGCATATAGAATGCTATATAACAAAGGAACGCATCAGGTTGTTGTGTTGACTTTTTTCCCTTCTTTTGCAGAAAGATCCAGCTTATTACTATGGCTATGTATATTTCAGACAAGTTCGAGACAAATCATTAAAAAGAGGCTATTTCCAGAAGGTAATTTGAATTCTTTTAGGAAATGTTAATTCAGAAATAAGTTATTTATCAGTGACCTCAGAGGAGCAGGAAGGATATCTTGCTCTCTTGACTAAATTCCTTGTTGGTTTATGGAAAATTGGCCTAATGTTATATCAGGTATGCTACTGTCAAAACAAAGTTTGTTTGTAGTTGCTTGTACTCACATCCGCGATTGGCTTGCATGTGTGAGGAGAATCACACTTGATGTTCTCTGAGGATAAGCAGAGCTGCAGCAGAACTGAGTGGAAACTTAACTTATGTTTGTGTTTTGTTGCTCTATTGCAGTCGCTGGTCCTGATCAGCAAGCTGCCTTACGTCCATCTCTTCCGCACCATGCTTAAGCAAATAGCTCCAGAGTATTTTGAAAAAAGTGAAGCTTTCCTGGAAGCAGGTACTGGTACTCGTATGTTATTCAGTGAGAGCTCTTAGAATATCACATACTTCATTTGGAGAGATAACAAACAACATTGTCACATTCTAGTTTGTGTTTCTGTCTTCTTGCAGGGTAGAAGGTTGAAACTTCAGTAACCTGGCTTGATTTCTAGATCATTGAACAGAGCTAATCTAATTTTGAATCCTCCATGGGAGAGTTGAAGCTCCCCCTAAAAAGAGCACCTAGGGTTTTGTGGTTTGTTTCAGGACCACTGCTCAGCACAAGTAGCTGATGGCAGTCCTTAGTTTGCACTCTTCAAAACTTAGTCCTTTTGGGCATTCTGACAGCCTTTAAACAACTGTACAAATGTCGTCTTGTAGGGGTATTTTGGTAACAGCGCTGGTAACAGGTTCCTCAGCCTTACTGTAGAACTTGAAGAGCCAGAGAGGGCCAGATGGGAAAGTGATTTGCTCTTTGCCTAGAAGTGTCTAGTCCTTGTACTGTGTCTGCCCTACACAACATTCATGTCTTTGTGCAGTAGCAGTTCATGGAAACCTTTGTTGATAAAGGAATTGTATTTTTTTAATGACCTGTAGGTAAACGGGGTTTCGACAGCTTGTATTATGAACAAAACTCTGCAGAAACTACTAAAATTAGTAAGGGTATTCATAATTATTTACAACAAAATGCTGAAAAACTTTCTAGCCAAGCTAGAAAGGCAGCTTTTTTTCATTAACTACTTGTGTTTATCTGTTCTACACTGGCTAATGTATGTAATTGTGTGTTTTCTTTTCCCAGTTTCTTATTATGTACTTTTGTGATTTCTCATAAAACATTTCTTCAACTAATTCCAAGGCTAGTTGTTACACAAAACTGGAAGACAAGGGGATACTCTTTTCTTGAAGTGAAAAACTTTATAATCCTAACTGAATAATACATTAAGAGTGTCAAAAAGGCTGTAAAACTTCTTTAGCGTTCAGAACTTATCAAGTGCTGACTAGAAGTATTGTGGGCTATGGGTACTAATTGAGGATTGCCATGTATACAGAGATGACTGCAGTATTATGAGTTATAGCATATATAAGCCTGTCTTAAATTATACTTTATTTTCTTTTAAGTTTGTAGTGATGTTGATCGTTGGCCACCACCAATTCCAGGGAAAATACTGCATTTGCCTGTTATGGGTATCATAATGAAGGTAAATACTCCTGCACTTATTTTTGTCCAAGGGTGTTTTCACCTCCGTTTACTGTGTAAGTACTCACTGTATTCTGCCTTGTTTTCAGTGTCTCCTCTTCGGAACAGGAGTAGGTGTGTACTCAACTCAGAGGGAAGGTCTGGGAGATCTTGATTAGGTTTCTCAGTTGGGTGAAGGAGAGGAGGATCTTTTGTGGTGCATATGTAATTTTTGTAGATATTAACAAGCAGTGCTTCAATACAGTTACTAATTGCAGTGTCTATATTACCCTTTGGGATTTCTAGGAGAATTTAATGCTAATTATATCTGCAAAATCAAACATTAAGTTACACTTCAAAATAGTGAGAATTAAGTTCCAGTCAACCAAATTAAATATATTGATGAAAATCATTCTTGTTCCCAAATTTTGACAGTAAAATTATTTTTGGGCCCTCACACCAGAAATTAATTTCTTGGTCTGTTGATAATTTTCAATGAAAATAAAATACATCTGAAGAAAGCTATTAAAGGTGTATCTAGTGCATGGAGAGGAACTGTAGAGATTAAATGGTGCTTAGGAACTGGGCCTCTGGGAGCCATAGCATCTTTGTATGAAACACAATTAAATGGATTTGATGGATCCAGAGGTTACAGTCAGAAGTACATTCTTAGTAGGTACTCTCAAGTTTATGGCTAGATGCATGTACGTCACCAGGGAGAGGAAGGAGAAGTTTCTAAAGCTGTTCTGAAAGCACAGATTTAATAAAGCAGTGCTCTGGATGCTAGCTGATAACGGGAGATGTCAGGTATGTCTTGTTAGGGTGTTGCCTGTATTTATCTCAGTCGTAATTTTTATCCATGAGAGTTGAAATTGCATTCCTAAGCTGAGTAAAGCCACAATTACTGTCTTCAGTGATATTGCTCCTGGTTTTTCACAGTCTGGGCAGTCACTTCTAATTGTTGAGTATAAATTGCATCCATCTGTGCACACCAGTTTCCAGTGTGATTAAATTTGTCGCAATCACAACTTCTAGATGCAGACTGTGAGGTCAGTAAAATGTATTTATGTTGTTCAGTCTATTTGGATTCTGCCTTATACCCACCAGGATATCTGATTTTTAAGAGAGGAATTTTTCTAAAAGTAATTCTGTACCACCCTAAAACCCCACAACCTTATTTCAGATCATTCTGTCCAGCATTTAAACATACTTTTATTGAAATTAGTTGTGACTAATGTTATCAATAGTCTTTTTTTAACTGAGGTACAATTTTAATGTTCTAATATTCAACTGACAGTGTAGTACTACAAAGTGTTGCATATTGATTTCTGTAGCGATGATTTGAAGTCTTCAGCTATGTATTCACTATTATGTGGTTGTTCTAGAGATGATCAACCATTGTACTGTAGTATAGCCTCTTTAAATGTTACATTTTGTCTATAAGTCAGCATTTTAAGTCTCTGTTGAATGTGATGCAAGGAAAAAAATACTTCTTTTTCTTTTGTAGTTACGAATTCCAACATACCGTGACAAGCCTGGAACAACACCAGTAGTACAGAATATGCACCAGGTAGAGATGAGATACTTGTCTATAACGCCAACACAGACCCAAATACCTGCCTTCATTCTTTTACTTTGAACTTGTTCATAAAAGGTTGATAGCAAATTCTCTTATACTTTGATAATAATGAAATCCCCAGTCTTTGAAACTTTGAGTGGAGGAGTCTATGGATTCTTTGTAGAAAAAGAATTCTATCCCAGTTACCCCAAGTGCTTTAGAAGAGGGATGTCCAGCTCCTGGAAGAGATAGTTGGCTGACAAAATTACTGAACTTGAACGTCCTTTTAATGGGTGAAACTGTATCTGAAGGGGGCCTATGGGGATGCTGGGGAGGAACTTTTCATTAGGGATTGTAGTGACAGGACAAGGGGTAAAGAGTTAAAGCTTAAACAGGGAAGGTTTAGATTGGATATGAGGAAGAAATTCTTTCCTGTTAGGGTGGTGAGGCACTGGA
>JBCJKH010067263.1:16261-47592 GCA_039877255.1 Loriculus beryllinus | reverse complement strand
GTTTGTGTGTCCCCACCAGGGTAGCACTCACCCCTCCACCTCTGCAGGAGCTCTACCACTGCTGCTCCGTGCTGCTCAGGGAGAGTTGCAGCTTTGTGGAACACTTTATTCACACCTCTGAGCTCTCAAGAGAAGAAATTGTGGGAAGGCGTTAAAGGATAAAAAGCACTGCAGTGATTGATTCTGCTTCCTCGCAGTCTGAGGTGCAAAAAGGTGTGAAAGGAGGACTCAGATTCCAGCCACTACCTGCAGGGAAACCAGATGGCTGGTTTGAGGCCTCACTACTCAGGTGACAAGGTTTTGTGTGGATAGGAGAGGCAGTGAATAAGGAAATGCTCAGTATGATTCAGCTGAGAGAATCTGTGTGACAGTAGCACTTGCTTTACTCTTGGGGCACTCACGTGATGGGAGACATGAGAATATATAGATGAGAATACAAACTCCTTTTGCTGTACAAAAAGACCCAGCTCTTTAGAAGACTGACATGTCAGACTGTTTCAGGGGTGCAGGTGGCTGCATATCCCTCAGAGAGAGAGAACCCAGACAGCAGTTGCACACAAATGCATTTTATTGCTCTCTACAAACACAGAGATGCATACATAGTATGCAGGCAGCCATAGGGCTGTCCCACTTGTGGGAGAAACACTATCCACCATGAATTAAACCACGCAATACAGACAAAAATCATTATTATAATGAAAATGCTAGAAAAAGCATAGCTTACACACAAAATGTATAACATTGACAAATCAAGCCTTTTACCCACTACCTTTTCTTTAACGTAAAGCAGTAACGTCCTCTTTTTCTAAAAGTAGTAGAAATATTCCATATAGTTTCCTAGTTTCTGTCCTTTATATACTAGGATTATGAAAGGGCCATGGGGGAAAAATCCAAAACCAAACCAAACCAAGACCATCTTTGATTCTGTACAAGTTATAAGCAAACAGAGGGAAACTGATTTTAATCAAGTGTGCATGAACAAAAGGGCAGTAAATTTATCCTCCGGAGTGACTGAGCAAACAATTGTTGCTGGTCAAGCCAGAGCAGAGCTGATGCCTCTTACAAGCAATATGAGAGAAATCCCTCCTACAGCAATTCGTGTCCATCACAACTGTAACACTTACAAAACACCCCCCTTCATTTTGAAGGCATTCACCCCTGGCTGGCAGCACGCTGTGTACTGTTACCAGCAGTGTCTACACAGCTCCAGGACCACGCAACAGAATGCCTGAACTTTTGCCAAAGGATCCCAAAGTCAAAAGTATGCCATTCTGTGCACTGATAAATAAAATACATGGGGAAATAACATTCCCTACAGAAGAGAGGATCGGAGCTGGACTATTAGATGCAGTCAGATCCTTCCTCTGGACTGTAAAAGGCAAAGGTCCATGAAATAAGGACTCCTGGACTACCAGGGCCTCCAGAGGGTGCTGGCATCTTTCAGAGATGCTGGCTTCAGGGTGCTGGGGTTCCCGGGGGAAAAGGCGACCTCCGTGGCAGGCGACTGGCTCTTCTGAAAGTGGCTTAAAAGTCTGGTCTGTGTTTCAGTTCGGACTTTGTGAAGAGAGAGGAAATGGAAAGCTTCTTGCAAACACCTGGAATAGCCCTCTCTGAAGTCAAACTGAGAGCTCTTAGGGAAAGGTCCTGCAGCTAGAGAAGGAAAGAAAAGAGGAGGGGAAGAAAGAATAGGTTAGAGCAGTTGTTCGTGGCTAGAGGTTCATAAAACTGTCACAGGTCTGCAGTAAGCTGGAGACTGAAACAAAATTCAGTACTCACCCTTCACCTGCAGCTGGCTCTGCTGCTTCAGGTAGCTGACAGCCATCTCCAGGATGTCGGCTTTCTCCAGCTTCGAGTTGGGCTGGTGTCTCTGGAACTCCTTCTCCAGCAGCAGTTTCAGCTGCTCGATGCTGCTGTTAATCCGGTCACGACGCATTTTCTCCACCACCGGCTTCCTCAGCTGTAAAAAGCAAAGGAAAAGAGACCTGTTATTAGAAGGATCCTCTCCCTGCCTTTCACAGCATCTTTGCTGCCCATCATTGCTCTTAAACAATGTGGACCGGTTTCTCAGCTGGTTTAAACCACTCTGAGAACAGCTGAGAGCGTGTCTGAAGCCTTGCTGTGTCTTGACTTACTTTGTTTTTCTCCTTCGGTGTCAGCAGGTTGTCGGGCTCCATGAAAATAGTGCTGGGAGCCATCTGTCCTGGGAAAGGAGGGATGGTCTCGAAGTGGAAGTCCAGCAGAAGCATACGGCTGGAGGCTGGCTCTGCCTGGTATTTATACTGTACAACCCCTCCAAGAGTCTGTGGGTCTCTGGCTTGGTGGTGTTTCCCACACTCCACAGCCAATCCGGGAGATGGGCAGCACAATAGGAGAAGCATCTATTCTTGCATGCTCCATTGCCACTGAATAGCCTGGGGATAATGACCTTCTCCCAGATGAGCAGGTGGAGAGTGTGTGGTACGTGAAAGGCTGGGATCAGAATTACGTGTCAGAAGCTGGGAAAGAGCTGGCCTTCAATGGGAAAAGGCTGCTGACTAATGCCGCGGATCAATAGCATTCCCGGCGCAGCCTGGGGCTCACACAGGGCAGGAAGGAGCAGGTCAGCTGCCGGTGGCGGGAAAGGATGCTCACAGGACAGGCACATGCTGGAGCACACACCCAGGCACACGCACACACCAGCACATTCTTCCTGCCCAGGGAAAGGCCAGGATCTCTGGAATTTCCCCTGCCCAGGGCCAGCCGTTCTCCCCCAGGGACTGTGACACCAGTCCTGCCCATGTGAAACAGTAAACAGCTCACTATTTTAATTTAGGCCACGCACAAAGGAAAACTCAGTGCAAAAGGAATCTGTATGGCCCATAACTTGTTAGAAATCAAATTCCTGATTCCTTATTACTCTCCACTGGGCCAATCTCTATATTGAGATGCACAATCCTTGTTCGGTAGGCTCTGCAACAGGAAGAGTTAGCTCTTGCTATTTGTATCCTATAAATGCACAGTGGAGATGTATGATGGAAAACGTGAACAAGATCTGCCTGCATTTTACCTGCCTTCTGCTCAAGCAAGCACTGCCTTCTTTTGTGAGCTCTAAAAAGAGGACACAGCAGCAGTGTTTTCTGCATCCTCTGGACACGCACCCTGGACTGCGTGGAGCAAGCCTGGCGGCGATGTTGCCCTGTTACACCACAAGCTGCATGCAATGGGCTGGCAGCAGCACTAACCCCATGTCTAGAATCACACATTCTGGTCCCAGATTTACTCCAAATGGACTACGTGACCTAATCAGTTTAACTTTTTTGTCTGTGAGCATTGGTATCTCCCTCTGTGAAATTCAGTACAGGAGTAATAATAATAACAGTAATAATAGTAGTAATAAATTAGCATCAAGTAATGTTAGGGCTTATGTTTGGGGATCTCCTACTGTAGTAAGTAATTACTGTTCGTATTTACATCAATATATGTGCATTTATGTACACAGTAACACATGTGCGTGTGGTCACGCATCTTTTAATGTGAATACATATACCCATGGACACATTTCTCTCTCCCTCTGCAACTCATTATTCGTAAGACCAGGTAAGGTTTAAATAACCTCTTCCAGAATCTGCTTTTCCATCCCTATTGTATTGCTCTTGAATAGGCTTCTTCTTTACGTACAGAGCAGCAGCTGTTGAGCTTGGAGTCTTTTATGTCAAGTTGTGGGAAAGCTTTTTTTGACACCATTTCACATGTTCTCCTCAAAGCTTGTGCATTATCTCTGAGCCCATGTAATGCCACCTCTGAAACCAGTCTTTCGCTCTGTGTATCCCTCTTGGGGAGATTCTCTGAAACAGAAACTCCTGAGTAGTAACTCATTTCTTGAGCTCATTAATCAAGCACATGAAGAAGAAATGTGCCAGTCCCATGATCAGCAAGGCCCACTGGCACTTTTACAAGAGAGTTTCTGGTTCCCAGATTAACTTACTAATACGCAGCTACAAGAACAGCAATGATTTCTCCTTCCAGTACAAGTCACATCAACAGGCACTTCAGGTTTAGTCCAACAGAGCTGCTTAAAGTCTCAGATGCCTTCCCTGCAGTTATTGACAGCACACAACAAGAAGTTAAGTCTAATTCTCAGGAATCTGAGCATTAATGCATTCCTGTATCATAGGACTTCTACCTGGGGGGAGGACTAACTTTCCATGATAAAGCTGTAGTAGAGCTGATGCATGATTTGAGCGACTTGGTCTGGCTTTGGCTTTCTCCTGTCACATCTGTGGGCTCTCGCTGGCTCTGGAGTTTGCCCAGTGGTCCTGTAGATGTGCAGGAGGGTGGTAAGAGCCCAGCGTAGCAGCTGCTGCAGCCCTTCAGTCGCTGCAGAGCAGGCTGAGCCCATCACCTCCTACACATCTGCTACCGCTCATTTTGCCTGGGAGCTCTGCACCAGGATTTTACACACAAACCTCTTATTTCTCTACTCAGCACCCAGGAGATTTCTGAGTTAACTCCACTGGAATAGTCATGCTAGCCTGAAATAAACACAGTTAAAATAGCTTTTTATTTTCTCTTTAGTTTCGTAGTCTGTGAGGGAAAAAATGAGCCAATTACTATCTTGGAAGAGTTACTCAGATTAAATGCTTAATCACCCAAAATAGATGTTCTGCTTCTCCTTTGGCTGGAAATCCTAAAGGAAACTGTTAACAAATTCTTCCCCATTATAAAGTTAGCAGAGTCAGTGGACTTTACACTAACGATAATGAATTCTGAATTACACACCTTCTACTATAGTTCCAAATACACACAATATTGCACAGAAAATTTAATAGGATCCCAAGATACTGGATCTGGATGACATATTTGAGCTATGGCATTAGCAAATAACCTCCTGCCAGAATCTCTGCAGGATGTTAGCTCTTTAGGAAGACTTAAAGATGCTGCTGCTTTCCTAAGTCTTGCGAGATGCTCATTACTCCTGTTGCTTCTCTCCCAATATGTGCTACCCAGATGGCCTTTTGGGAGCAAGGTTTCCCACTGAACACAATGCAGAGGCAAGCACCGTTGCTAATGTGGTTTGTAGTCAGGCACACTTCCTTTGTGACAGGAATTACTATACTTAAGAAATGGTGTGGGAAACTCAGAAGTACACAAACTTCCATAGCCTTATGTTAGTAAGTCATGCAGAAAGCGAAAAAGCTTGGGATCAGGGACAGAGCAAAGCTTTGGAATAGAGAGTGGGAAAGACAGCAAGAGGAGACTCAATTAGTGTCAAGTCCTAGTGACCATCCTGAGGTGACAAACAGAATGGGTCCAACCCTACAGGCCTTACTTGAGTCCTCACTGAAACCAGCAGGAATTTGTGATTCCATGAGGATTGGAGCAGGCTCCTGGATTTGGCCTGCAGCTTTTGCATGTCCAGAGCTACCTCCTGCCCTCCTGCAAACTGGTCTAAACACAAATTACCTCTACGCCTCCCATGGAGTTCATCAAAATCCTAACCAGCAAAAGCTGAGCCTGGATTTTCACCTGCCAAATACCAATACCATCTGACCAAGGAGCATCACACTGCTAGTGTTTCCCATTTCTTTCGTCCAAGCAACAGAATAGTTTAGAAGTTTAGAAGTAGTAAGGAACAGAAGGGCTTTTCCAGAGCATTTCTGGTATAAAATCTGATCTAATTTTCTTAAAGCCAAGCCCAGCTCATACAGAGTTAGGGAATAAATGCCTTCCTGTACTCTTACAGGTGATGTGCCACAACGGTTGCTATCATATTTGGGCAGGTCAGCCTTAGATATAAAGAACAGCAAGACAGAGGTACTGGGCAACATGGGGTACAGGCGCTCTGACACCTGGGAGCAAAGTTTCTCAGTGTCTGTCAGTGCCTCTCCTCATGGAGAGTTCTACCAAAAACCCAGCTATTCTGCTGGGCAAAGCTGAGCTGAGGCAATGTCTCACCTGCAGCAGAGCATCTCCAAGCTGGCAGGAGGAAATCAGTCCTGTATTTAATCCCCACACAGCAAACAGCAATTCAGATTAACACACCAGGGCAATTAAGGATTGGAGAAGCTTCTGTACCTGTTTACAACCATTTGAATAGGCATACAGCAGTTTGGCTAATATCCAGGGTCTGTGTTTCCCAGGACAGACTAAACAAACCTGGGGTATTAAAGAAGCAAACAGAGTATATGGCTCAGAAGTCTTTGTGTGGGCTCAAGCCACCTCTGCCACCTTCACTGGGACAATTTTCTCTGGCCTTACAGGTGGATGAGCAGGATTCTGCAGTTCTAGTTCCATTCCCTGTCATTTCCTCCTAGCTCTTTCCTTGCTCTGCTGCTTGTTTGAGCAAGGCGCGATTGCTGTTTGCCTGCGGAGCTTCCTTCACTTCTTCCTTTCTATTCGGGGTCCATCTTCCCTTCATGCAGTTTTTATAACCTGATTTTTTGTTCTGTCACTCTTTTCCCTCTGTCTGTCACAGGCAGATGTGGCAGGAGGACAGCAGTGTCCCACAGCCCCACAAACTCTATGAGTGTGGAGTTCTTTCCAGTTTCCCACACTGCTCTCCTATTCACTGCATTCAGGCAAAGGATAAAGGAAGTGTGCCATGCTACAAGCTGAATTAGAAATGGTGTTTGACTTCCCATTGTACTTCACAGAAACCTTGCTCTGGGCAGACCATCTGCATAGCACTCACTGTGGGGAAAACCATTGATCAAGGCCTGTCAGCCCAGCTGGGGGAACTTGGGAAAATAATTCCTTGTGCCACTTCAGTTCTTTAGGGCTTAACATCTGGCTGGAGGGGGAGGCGACAGTTGATGGTTTAACAGTCTTGCTTCTTTTCAAGTTTGGGATGCTGTTTTGATCCCCTGATAAGCCTTTCTGAAATCCTGATTTTAATAACATGGAAAGCATCCAGAAGACTAGGAATAATGCACTGGCTTTGCATTTTCAAAGTGCTTTACAAACACCAGCTAATGAATTCTCAGCAACCTCCTCTGTGAGATAATAATGTATTACAGCAATGTTTTACAAAGGAAGAAAAATGAGGCAGACAGGGGAAACCCCAAATTTCAGTACTTCCAATAGCTTACTGCATGCAGTGCTCCCATTGCAAGTGGCTGTTTGAGACATCTGGTTTACAATGATGCTCAGCACCCACTTTTCTTTTAATCAGCATTGGCATCTCTGAAAGGAGCCAACTCCCCAGCTTGTGGCAGAATGTGGATTACCAGCCTGGACCACACTCGCAGCCAGGCACCACCAAGATAAGCAGATTGCAAAGTTCTTCGTACAGGGAAGGTTTAGATTGGATATGAGGAAGAAATTCTTTACTGTTAGGTTGGTGAGGCACTGGAATGGGTTGCCCAAGGAAGTTGTGAGTGCTCCATCTCTGGCAGTGTTCAAGGCCAGGTTCAACGAAGCCTTGGGAGGCATGGTTTAGTGTGAGGTGTCCCTGCTTATGGCAGGGGGGTTGGAACTAAATGGTCTTAAGGTTCTTTCCAACCCTAACTGTTCTATGATTTTATGATTCTATTCTATGAAACCATGCTGAACTGGTCGGGGGGGGGGGGGGGTTGAAGATGAAAATTGGATTAAAAATCTTTAGTCATAGAAGGTGGATATAAAACAAATCTCTTCTGTGCTCTCCTGTGTGCTGTGTGATTGTTGTTTAAAAAAAGCTTCAGTATTTTCTATCTTTCCTGGATAGTTGTGTGCCTATGTGTGTGTGTTGGGGGTAATCTTTCTTTTAGCACAAAAAAAAAGTTACGTGTGGAAATAACATGGTATATGCTGCAGAAGTAAATAATTAGTATTAAATAATATCTGTAAGCATTTAAGGGAAACTATTTCATTTAATACCTAGGAATTCTGATGACTAAAAAAAAAAAGCATTGCGATGTCTTTTAGGCAGATGCTCAGATCTCCATGGCTTTACCAACTGTTCATGAAGTCGATCTTTTCAGGTAAGAGTTTGGACTGACTTATTTCCAGTTGTGAATTCCCACAAGCTAAAAGTGTGTGATGGTTCCATAACACGTGTCCTGTAGCTTGTAAGCCAACATCAGTATTGTTTAATATTTTTTCTCTGTAAAACTGGCTAAAACCCAGCAGGCAATATGTGGGCTGAAACAGCAATAAATAAGCAAGTTCATTAAATATTCCATTTTACAAGAGTAGTTTGTATTTTTCAAATGAGTGTTAAATACTACTGCAAACTTCCATTTTATCCAGCTCTAAATCAAATATGTGTATCTTCTGGTTATGTTAAGTGTATTAAAATACCTCAATCTGTTTTTAGGTGTTTCTGTCCAGTGTTCTTTCACATCCAGATGCTTTGGGAGCTAGTACTACTAGGAGAACCACTTGTTGTGATGGCACCATCACCATCAGAGTCTTCAGAAACCGTGTTGGCACTTGTTAGGTAAATGTAGTGGAGCTTCCTAACTAATGACTGAGCCATTGTACGTTGCAGCTGAGTGCAACAATTGATCTGAATATAACAAAGCATTACAGATTTTAGATTTGCTTGTGTCTACCACGAGATTTTGCACTATACACATACAAGTTTATCCTCTCTCTACCTTGCAGTTGTATTTCACCGTTAAAGTACTGCAGTGATTTCAGGCCGTATTTCACCATACATGACAGTGAATTCAAAGAATATACAACTCGTACACAAGCCCCGTAAGTAAATCAAGCTGTGTTGTGAAGATGTTGCTGAAAGCTACTCATAACTTTGTTTCAAGATACTGCTTAACTATTCTGAATTTCTGTCATTACAGAATTACACTTATACTCCTTATAAATAAGGTTTATCTTCATATAGTGTAATAAATAGCTGGTTCTTAAGTTTTTCACTCCAGTTAGTTCTGAAACAATGTCATACTTAACTACATTTGAGTTTCATAGGATATTTGTGTGCAGAATAAGTTTTGCTTTTCCATAAAGGTTTGCCTGTGCTACGCCAGGTCCTTTGTAGCAACTTGGGAAATTGTTCCATAATTGTTTTTAGTCTTAAGCAATTCTTAAACAAAGTGACTTCTACAATTTAACATCCATACAGGTGTTCTGTAAAGTTAATCCAATCAATGTCATAGTTTTGACTATAATTGAAAAAACAAATATCTCTTCACTAAATTTATTAGGCAAATGTTGTAAATAATTCACAAATTCAGATTACTTTTGAAGAGCATACGTCTACAAAAACATTTCTGTTGAAACTGCTTTAAGGACACACTTCCGTCCCACCCCACCCCCTTCTTGTGTTTTTAATTGTAGCCTTTATTTTGAGACCACAAACCTCCAATATTTCTTATTCTATGTTATTTAAATGCAACTTGAGTTGGGAGTGGAGTGCATGTGTTAGATTCACTGATTGCTTTATACATTTTTTCTAATGTCTGAACAGGCAGTGGTGGTTGTTATGGTTTTTTTGTTTGTTTCATGGTTTGGAGTGGTTTTCCTGCTTTTCCTCTCAACAAAAATGTTGCCAGAGATACAGCAGTGGAAAAAACATACAAAGACAGGCTCTATGTTTCTGATTGTATTCCATGGGAATGGTTATGCAGTATGTAATTTAGTTTCTAAAAATAGTTGCAGAAAGAATTTGGTTAAACTTTAGTAACCCATGTTTAAAAATTGCATCTGTTTCTCGCAAAACAGCAAGGTTGTTCAGTATGATTTGAAACAAAGCTGGAATTGCTCTGGCTTTCTTACAGAAGACAACAAAAAAAATGGATAGATTGCAAATAGGCTTTTAAAGCAGTGGCTCTGAGAAGGGGAAGAATCCAGATCATGCAGAATCTGTGTATTTTATTACCTTTAGTGAGAGGTGAGCAATTTCAAGGAGCTGTACTGAGAAGTCTCATGCATGCAGCAGTCATGTTGATGTGCACATTAAAGTACTAAGAGTTTGTGGTAATCTAACCTTGAAAAGAAGCAATTTGTTTTTCAAATACAGGTCAGATTCCTGCTCATTTAAAAAAGAAGAAAAGTCAGACAATAAAACAGATAATACCTTGTTGTCATCATTGCAGAGGGGCGGAATTTAGCCAAGAGTCTAAGCAGATATCATCACTTTTATTCTCCACTACTGTTTGGACTTCATGATACATTGATCTTGCTATTTTCTTTAAGTCAAAAACTGACAAACATACTATGCTTTTACATGCAACTTAAAATGTAGCTCCCATACAAAAGGAAAATAATTTCAAGTTAGAGAAGGAAAGTTGACCTTTTGTTATTCATTAAGACAAGCTCCTGCTGTCATATTTTAAATATTGTCATTGTTTTTCTAGACCATCTGTCATTCTAGGGGTGACGAATCCTTTTTTTGCTAAAACACTTCAGCACTGGCCTCACATTATCCGAATTGGAGATCTTAAACTTCCAGGTACACTATCTTCTACAATTCTGCTTGACAAGATATAACTGTGTGCTTTTTTATTTACAAACATATGTATTTCAATTAATTTAGTTTAATACTAATGGAATCCTTGTGGATGTAAAACTGTCAAGTGAAATTAGGCTCTTTAGTACTGTATGTTTTGTATTGCCGAATCTAGTATATTAAATGCAAAAGGTGATAATACTCATTAGTGATAATGTTTTACTTTTCACATAATCCTGGTTTTGAATTTCTACCAATAAGGTATTAAAATAAGAAATATAATTTATTACCAACACTGATTAATTTTAGGGTGAATAGAATGTAATAAATCAGTCACAGGAAGTGCACAGAAAGACCCATGTGAATGCTAAGTTTGAATGCTACTATAAGAGGTTTTTTGTTGACAGCATTTTGATGATATAATTCTCCTCTGGCAGTATTCCATTACTAAATTGTTCAAGTTAGATGATTTCTTTACATGATTGAGTAGAATTTTAATGTGATCTTTGGATAACATGTCAATTGCTCGCCTGTAATAACATACTGCAGTACTCTTAATTGTTGTATGAAATTGCTAAATGTAGCTGTTTGTTCTGACAGTGGGAATGCATAAATACCCAGTCAGGATAATACACCATCAAATTAATTTTTCTAAAAGAAGTTACATTCCATTTCTGAATACACTAGAAATATTCTAGAAGTAGTGGTGGAGGTTTCAAGTAAGGTGGCTTTAAATGTTTTGGCAGGTGAAGTTCCAAAGCAGGTGAAAGTGAAAAAACTGAAGAACCTAAAAACTTTGGACTCCAAACCTGGTAACAAGTTGCTTCAGAGTTAAACTAGCAATGTTTAAAGTGTAAAAAGCATACCCCATTTTTCCTTTGGCTATGTGCCTCTTTTTTAATTTAGGTGTTTATACCTCTTACAAGCCATACTTGAACAAAGATGAAGAAATAGTTAAGCAGCTACAAAAGGTAATACTGCAAGTCTCTTCTGAATGGAAACTGTTCTGTGTACTCTGATACAGTGTCTTCATTTAAGGCTGAGCTTTGTGTAAGTGAAATGAAACTGGGTTCTGATTCCTTTGCCCCAATTCATAACTGGATAGATGCACAACCTTATTGTGAAGGCAGGGCTGCTGCCTTGTTAGCAGTGTCCATAACAACATGAACAGTAGAGTTCGAGAAGTTACCTTAATAATTTGGAGAGTTAAAGCGACTGATCAGTTCGTCTTGTGGGTTTTCCACCTTCTGACATCTCCCTCTAGTCTCTTTGGTCTAGAAATCTCACACATGACGTGTGTGGGAATCAGAGTTTCCCAGCTTTATTTGTAGGAATCTTAATTTCCTTGAATTTCTTTACATGAAAGTAAAAAATGAGCAATTGAAGGGATGAATATCTGCGTGAAAAGACTTGTTGCCATTGTTTTCCTTTCCTGGTTCAGGGAAGGGGGAGCTCATGACAAATACAGAAACACAGAAATAAATATTCTTTTAAAAAAAACCCACAACTACTTCCATATTTTTGGGTAACAGACTTATTGTAATATTCATTTCCCTTTTTTTTAAGGGAGTACAACAGAAACGTCCTACAGAAGCACAGAGTGTGATTCTTCGGCGCTATTTTTTGGAATTGACAGAAAGTTTCATTATTCCTTTAGTGAGTTCTTAAACTAATGGGTTTATTACAAATGTAATATGGAGATTTGACATTACCCTGACTGAGTAAGTCCAGGAACTGTCCAGTAACCAGCAGTGTACCCCTGGGGTCTCTTGGCTTTTCTAAAATACTACAGACTAACAATTCTTTAATTACCATACTTAGGATAAAATTTATTGAGGCCAGAGCTTTATGTCAAAAATTAAACAAATGAAACATTTATATACCTAGAGAAGAGGTTCAGATCTCAAAAAGGAATGCTTGCTTACGTTGCTAGACAGCATTTTCACATGTTTGCTTGTGATACATTGTGTAGCATTTATGCAAAGCAAAACTCTGTATGTATTTTAACACGGAGCAAGAGAGAAATTTCTTTAATCCTCCCTCCACACTTGGCACCTCTGTCCACTCTTGAATTTTGTATTTTATTTTCTAAGTGGAAGAGTGTTGCCCCTGACCTTGAGAAATGTCAGTAGTGGAAAGGTAGAGTTGGAAAGTACTTTGTAATGAGAAGAGCTCTGTAAGCATATCCTCTTGCAGCAAATTACTGTTTGCTGTGATAGCTGAGGGGATACTAGAAGGTAATCTTTCTATTAATAAAGTGAAAGATCAACCAATTCAACTGGTAAATTAGACTGGCTTATTTTTTTTTCCTTTAAATATTTATTCTGTCTTCTAGTGGTGGTGCTTTTCCATGCAATCATTAAAGTTTAGCAAATTTTCCACTTTTCTAGTTATATTTGTGCTCTCACTGATTTATGCTTGAAGCTTTCTAGCACATCTCAGTTCCTTTCATCTGCTTGTCCAGACGGAGCACTTCATTACTTGTCCTCTAGGCAATCAGTTTACTTCTCTTACTTCTTCACAGACTTACTTATCTTTGCACCTCCATTTTTGTCTGTGTTCTATCTGACTTCCAAAGAAAAATGTCTGTCTCCAAAAGTAAACAATTTGGGTTTTGTTTTGGTTTTCTTACTTTCTTTGTTGATTTTGGAGGTTTTTTGCCATTAGATTTCCTGCAGTAGACAAATCTGAGCAGCCAGACCTCCTTGGGCGGTTGTTTAATGGCTACAAGGCAACTGTTTCTTCAGATTACTGCAGTATCTGCAGGATTAGAAGTGGAAAAAAAAGATTATTATGAAACTCAGCTTTATCTTTGTCTTGTTTCCTGTCCAGTAATGTTAATGGCAAACGTGATGTAGCGGGGCCTACAGAATTTGCTTTCTCTTATCTAATCTGAGTTTTCCTCATTATTACTGCTGTTTCAGAAAAAAATGGGCAAATTAAATTTAGCATGGATGGCTATTTCGAACACTCCATTACCTTTGGGGAAAACCAGCATGTACAGAACTGTTCACTAGATCATAAAACCAGAGATTACTGTAGCTTAACTAGGGCATCTGATCCAAACCCACTGCTCAGAACAAGGCCAATTTGCATATATAGCTAAATATCAGACCTTGCCTTACAAGTATAGGCATAAACTTTCCTATGAAGCACTTGGAAAAACACTTCCAGACACTCAATATAAAGTGGGATTGCTGTGTGGAATAACTCATGATATGAGGGTACCTGTCGACAAAAGAGAGATGATTTACAGGTGACTGGAGTTCAGGATATATATATTCCATGTACACGTTTGCTTCCTGTCCTTTCCCTCATGTCCTGGTTGAGTCTTGCCAGCATAATGCTCTGTAGTTGGGAAATACAAATGGTATTAGATAAGCTCCTTCTTGTGCTCTTATGTGGTAAATGTGCATGGCCCCACCCTGTACCAGTGCTTAGACGAGAAAATACTGTGGTCACAAGTGATAAGTAAACATACACGTGGATTGTGTATCTTTAGTGCTGGTTATGCAAACAGCCTTTCTTTTTCCTTTCCCTAGGAACGTTATGTGGCAAGTCTAATGCCTTTGCAAAAATGCATATCACCATGGAAGGTAAGGAAATACAATTCAAAGGAGCTGGAAATTGGTGATTAGAGAAAACAGTTATGGCTGCTAACAATTATTTTATTCCTTCCACAGAGCCCACCACAGCTGAGGCAGTTTAGCCAAGATGATTTCATGAAGACACTGGAAAAAGCAGGACCACAGCTCACATCAGGTTTAAAAGGGGACTGGATAGGACTTTACAGGTCATTTCTTTCATCAGCATAAAAATTAAATTATATAAATGAACACAAATCAGTAATATGAATACTCTTTTCCTGAACAAACTTCTGTTATCAGTATTGATTTGAATAAGACTTCTACAATATATGCTTTAATAGGAATTGGTAGTGCTTAGTATACTTACTCCTTTAAATTTCTCTGTAACCTGTTAATGGTTTTCATAAGGTGCTGCTGACACTGCAGGTCTCTGTACATCAGTATTATTTGTGGGTTTATTTCTGGTTCTAGCTTGATTCGTCCTTCCAATCAAACATAAAGGATATTTCAAACTGAGCCTTGCTTTTCTCCTGAAAAGATTCGTCGTCTTTATTGTCTTGATTCAAAGAAGCACCTGCTATACTCCAGATTATGTTTTCCTGAAGAAAACAAAGGGTCCTAATATCTTCTTCAACCTCAAACATAATTACTTTACATTTGATGACATGAAAAACCGTATTACCGAAGTTGTAATTAAAATATAAAATGTATTTTGATTCTGTGTTTTACCAGGCATTTTTTGAAATCGCCAAACTTCGACGGTTGGTTTAGGAGCCGGCAGAAAGAAATGACACAGAAGTTGGAGGCCCTTCATTTAGAAGCCCTCTGTAATGAGGTTAGAAAAATGTGGCCGTGCATTTATCATATTATAATAAAAATATATTCTCCTTCAAGTCAGTTTTACTCCTGCTGTTTTTATTGGTTGAATATAATATCAATTTTGAGTATGAGCTAGCAAAACATGATTTTGTTAATCAATTACAATGTAGAACGATAGCAGAAGAGAACAATATGAAGTACCGTTCACTTTTATAACTGTTGTTGTTTGTAAAACGTATCTTCAGTATTTTCTTGTTGTGTATTTTAAATATGAATACGCACAAAAAGGTTTTTCCTCAGATCTGATACTGTTATTTCATTCAGCTTCCTTCATTGGCATTTCATTTGACAACATGTTTTCAGTTGTGATATGTTTTGTAGCTTTGAAGGTGGGCACCATAAAAAACTGACAACTAATTAGATAGGGATAGTAAATAAGCCTACAACTGATCAATAGTAGTTGGAAGCTGAAAAGTGAAATCCGTTTATTGACATAAAACAAAATACCACATAAATGATCTTATGTTGTAAGATCCGTTCTTTATTTGAGAAGCTGAAGTGTAATACATAATACAGTGCAATATACTGTGTACAATTTAAGCTGGAACAGCTGTTAAAGGAAGGTGTTGTGAGAGGAGGAGAGATTGTGCAGCTAAAGAGAGAGTAGGAAGAACAAAAAGAAGTCAACAGCACAGCTTTAAAACAAACAAAAATTGTGCTGGTTATTTTCAAAAAACCATTGATTTTTATCCCTTGGTTGTGAATTCCCAAACATTACATTGTAGCAACTGAAATAGATTATTTGTGTTGCTCTGTTTGAACAGTTTGCAGGGCAATAGCTAGGTCAATTATATCACCTAGAATCTGACTCTATGTGATGTAAACCTATTGCAAAGAAAAGGAAATGCCACAAACTTACTACTGATTCTGCTCCTTATTAGTCTTTTCTTTAGATCCAAGTGTTCACATCTTTTTGTACATGAGCAAATGTCTTTAACAGGTAACTAGTAAAGGGGTGGGGGAACAGAACCTCTAGGAGAAAATTCACTTAATGGGTATATTTTACTAGTTATCAACTCTGTGTTCTCCTTTAATGCTCTAGAAACAGGAAGTGCTGCCTGGCAACTTTTTAATAACTGATGGTGCTGGCAGGTCTGATTTGGTAACATTCACTCCCCTTTGCATTGTAGATGCTAGTTTTGAAACTAAGCCTGTTTAGCATGGGGGTTTTTGTTCTTATTTGTTTCCTTGATTTGTGATTGTGTGCTGGTCCCTGTTATGCTGAGCCCTGGGGCAAACATGCAAATAAAGCAGATACAATAGTTCTCAGTAGAGGCAGTATGCGAGTAAAGTGAGTTTAGTAAATGGCATGATAGTAAGGAAAAAGAGAAGACAGACCCATTCTGAACAGTAGGTGTAAATTAATGTGACTTTTGAAAATGTTATATGTTGCCATAAATATTACAATGCTTAATTTTTATTCTTTTAGAACTTGGTTTTCTGGAGTCAGAAACATACTGAAGTAGAAACGGTAGATCTTGTCTTAAAGTTAAAGAATAAACTGGTAAGTAACTGAATTAAACACGGACTCAAATTCGCATGACTTAACTAGATAAAAGTATAATAGTGTTTGTAGGTACTTAAAGGAAAATAATTTAAGATACAGGTATTTTAAAGAATCAATCATTCAGGTTTTTAAAACAAGAACAGTTCATTCCAGCCATGCCTGAAAAGTTAGCTGGCCTCCCAGCAGTGTCCAGCTATGTTGGAAGCATCGCACTGATCTCATTGTTTTAAAACTAGTTGGAGCTTTGTGATTGATCTGAGTGGGAGCAAGACTGAATCCTCAGGAAAGAAGACTGAATTTTCTTGTGATTCCTGAAAGTCCAAATCATTGTTAGCTCATGCTGCTGTGTGGTGGTTGAGGAAACCTGCTATTGTCCAAATTCCTGCTTGGTCTGAAAGGAATTAATTTTGCAGGTCTGTTAATCTGTTGCTCTGGTGTGTCTTAAGGTAAAATTGCATTTTTAGTAGAGATAATGTTTTATGTACCTTTGCAGTTGCAGGCTGACAGAGAACATCTTCCTGTGAAAACTGACACATTGAAAAAGCTGCAGACACACATCAATGACATTATACTAGCACTTCCAGATGACTTACAGGACATCTTGCTCAAAACTGGCACAACATGATTTCTACTGGACTTTTTTGTGCAGAAAACAGAAGGCAAATGTAGTTCCACAGAAGACTTATCAAGTTGGGAACACAGCTCTAAATAGTATATTAACACTACAAGTGGACTGTACTAGTCGTATAGCCCACTATACTATTTTCACTGTTTTTTCCACTTAACTACCAATGCAATGAAAAAAATTCCTGTGTCTAATAATGTCTGAAATAAGTGCTCTTAAAGAAAAATCTGTGGGCATAATGAAACTATACCACAGTCTAGGACCACAGTGCAGTGCTGGCATTGCAGAATGTTTTCCAATTGGTGCTGCTATACCCAATCCTGTTAACTCAGGGGTAAGCAATATTGATCCTGTACTGTCCTGTTGATGTAGTATCTGATTACTTTTTTTTTTTCCCTTTTGTCTTTTAGTTTTCATCTAGTGATAAGTCCAACTGACATATTATGTGTCTTGGTCAAAATCCATTATAATTGAGGTATTTTACTGGTAAATCATGGCTCTCCAAACTGTTTCAGGGACAGCTGAAATAATCACATCCGTTCTTAACTTTCCACCTTCCTCCTTCTTAACTGTCTTTCCAAAGACATACTAATTTAGCATCTTTCAAGAAGCGAAGGCAGCTGACATTTCCTGAAGAGAGTTCTCTTCCATTCACAGTCACAGAGTGCTCTTACTCACATGCCTTAAATATAAAGTAATTGTATACTAATTCATGGTTTTAAACTGCTGACATCCAGGATTTAAAGTGGATCACTAGTGTAAATGTAAGCATGCAGTATTCATCACAGGAAATAAACACAGTGGTGTTCTAGTATGGATTTTAACATCAGTGATTTCAGTAGAGTTAGCCGATACAAAATCTGTTTCAGTTGGAGATCATAGCTGTCAGCTCCAGTTATTTTAGCTTTTTATTTACATAGGGCGTTTGAGGAGGTAATGGGGCTGGAGGGAGGAGATGATGGCTTCAGCTGAAAAAAAGCCTATGTAAAGGTCAGACTGTGGCATGAAAAGTTTGTGGCATGGAATTGTCAGTATATGCATATAGCAGACATGCATAAAGAGTTATTTTCTATTGCGTATTAAGCAACAAGAATTCGATGTTCATCTTCTTGAACAAGTTTCAGTAGTATATGAAAACTCAGCTGCTCCACATGCAGTGTTGTACTTTGACCATTTTCAAGACGAATAAAGTTAATGCTATGGTGTACACATAGCATACACTTTATATGACAAGTGGATCACGGTTATACAAAAACCAAACAACTCAGCTTTTAAGTGCTTGGATAGAAATTTTACAAACTTATGACATAATCCTGCTATAAGAATATGCTTTTGTATGATAAATATTTCATACCATCTTTCTAAAAATATCTTACTTAGATATAAATTGTCACAGCAGTATTTTTATGAAAATGATATATTTTAATACTGTTATGGTTTGTATACAGTTACTCATGACCAAACATTTAATGGTTTTACTATTTTACTTAAACTACACCACTTCAGCATTAATTTCTAATTGCAGATTTTATTTTGCACACCCTGATAAATAGCATTTCTAATCAGTAAATCAGTTAAGTGGCCATTCTTATACTAAATTATCCTAAATATTTAGACTGGAACACTGTAGTTTCTTGGAACCATGTAAACTGGTAACTGGTAACTATCCCATGACTGCAAATATGTATTTTTGTAAAAGAAAATAAAGGGTTTGATTTTTATTCTTTTTCCTTTGGAAGTTACGTGACTTGGATGATGGGTGTGGGTTGGTTGATTATTTTCTCTTCTGCATAAGCCAAGCTGTTCAGCACCTTGTAAGAGGCTGCTATTATGTTTGACTTGAAGAAACTTTACCCCCTTTGGTGACCAGAAATACCTGATGTGATGGGGTAGTACTGAAGTTTGGTCATGTGTCACGGTTGTAATATGATAGAGCTGAAGGATCCTCAAGAAAGCAAATAGCAGGGACTGGTTTCCAAGCAGAATTAGCTTATCTTTTATTTCCTGTATGCATCTGAGAGGCCCTTGAGAAACATGGTAATGGGAAGTATACTGCAAGCAAAACCTAATTCAGGTTTCTTTTAATGGAGTTGGTATTCCTTTAAATCCCTGAAGAACTTGATGCTTAAACAGCATTAGAATCTATATGTATGTACACGCACATGTTGTTTAGACCAAGACAGGATAAAGATCCTAAGTGAGAAAATAGCTGGATGAGGGGTCCTAGAAAAGAGGTGGCAGCTGTTCAGTAAAGGAATGCTAAAGGGCCCCAGGTGGGTTGTCAGAAGAAGTTAGGACTGCCTCACTTAGTGTATCAGGACAGTAAACTGTCATAAGCTTTGGGACATAGCAAATTTGTTTTAAACAATGTAAAAATAATGGCATGAACTAAAACATGAGCAGTTCAGTAAAATATGGAAGAGGTGCAGCTAGTCCTTCAACAGTGTCAACATCCTTGATAGGAATCAACAATCAGTATGTTGTGAATAGTTACATATGACTATACAGAGCAACCACTTGTGTTCATGTTGAATGCTCCAAAAGCAAGTGTTTGTTAGATTGCACTCAAACAACTGAAATAATCAAAGGTATCTATTCATGACCGAGCTATAGTGAGAACATGCCAGCTTGGAGGTCTTGGAGAGTAACTTCAAAAAGAATCTTTCACATACTTTTTAGTACACTTTATCTCAGCTAAGTTCAGGAAACTTTAACTTTCCTGGACAAAAAAAAAAAAGTATAAATACTGAGTGCTCTGAATAGAAAACAGGTTAAGTATTAGAAACATAGAACTGGACCCTTTAAGACTATCAGGAAATTGGTATCTAATAGTGGATCAGGATCATACTAACATCTTGGGCACTAACTAGATTAAGTTAAAACATGACTTACGTGAAAGTTATATTTTATTAAAATGTAACTTTTAATTTGAAACATTTTTGGTTCAGAAGAACATAATCTAAAACTTGGGTTAGACTTTCAACATGACAGGTAAAAAAGGAACAGCTACAGCTTCACTCACAGAAGTGTAATGTTAGAAGCTGGTTCAGGACTGTCTCTTTATCAAGACCATTAAAGACGTTTTCCTTTAATGGAGGATAAATAGCTTCTGCTTGAAAAAATGTTTGGAAACTATGCCAGGACACAAGAGCAATGAACACTGAAGAGTTTTAGGGCTTTTGATTGAACGAATGCTCCCTGGGGTGAGGGAGCTCAGCCACTTAAGCATTAAACGCAGCTCATCATACATTGCCCTGATTTAATTATCACCATGCTATGGGCTTTTTTCAGTAGCTGTGAAAGGAGCTGTTACAGCTGGTTATGAAATCAAACACTCCTCTTCAGAAATAGTATGTTTCTAATAAACCAAGGCTTGTTTCAGTTGTATTCCTGCATTACTTCCCTCTATCTGCCTGCTGCTTCCTGGCCGAGGAGCCGTGTGCTGGTTCGGTGCCAGGTTCACACCGGGGTTGGCCTTGATGCTGCAGAGCACAGAAACAACGCGAGCAGCAGATCCTGTGGTAACCGGTGTTCCCGTGATAGAGCTGTTCGACGCTGGGGTGGTTCGATTCCTTAATCATCCGGTTCTGTTGCTACCACGGTGTATTTGGGCGGGTCTCCGAGGACTCGTTTTACTCCGACCCGCCTGCTCCTCTCAGCTGCCCCCCAGCCCTGCGGCAGCACACCCTGCCGCCCGCCCTGCCTCACCCGGAGCGCCGCGGGACCAGAAGCTTCCCTCGGGCTCAGCGGGAGCGCGCAGGCGCCGGGCCTCGGAGCCCCGGGCTCCCTCCCGTGCCGCCGGGGCGGGGCCGAAGAGCTCGACTCCATCTCCCGGCGTGCGCCGCGGTGCGAGAGAGCGCGGTGCCTGCCGGGAGCTGCAGTCCCCGCCGCCGTTGGGCGCCGCCGCCGTGTGGCGAGGGGCGGTTCCGCGGCCGGGGGATGTGGCGAGCGTGACGTGAGTGTGTCCGCGTTGGAGCCGGGGCGGCCGCCGAGAGCGTGACGTGGCAGAGAGCGAGCGAGCGAGGCTGCCGGTCACAGCCGCTGCCGCCGTTGTCCCCGCTCTGCTCTCTCAGTCGGCGCCGCCGCCGCAGCCTCCTCGCCCGCGGAGGGATCCGCGAGTGCAGACGGGAGCCGGGCCGCGCTCCCTCCCTCCTTCCCTCCCTCCCGCTGCCTGTGCCGCCGCCCAGCCCTGCGCCGGAGCCGCCATGGGCCTCACCATCTCCTCGCTCTTCTCACGCCTCTTCGGCAAGAAGCAGATGCGTATTCTCATGGGTAAGGGTCGGCAGCGGCCCCCCGCTGCCCTGCCGCTGCTGTTCACGGGGCCGCGGCCGCCGCCAGGCCCGCCCGCTCCTTCACGGCCGCGTCCCGTTGGCGATGGGGGAGGGGAGGCCGGTGTGGGGGGTGCGGGCTCCAGGCGGGGGGAGTTGCCCCGTCCCGGGTCGTGAGGGATAGGGAACGATGTCCCCGTTCCATAGGGCCTGCGGGGCGGTCGGGAGGCGAAGGAGCGGAGGGGAGAGAAGGACCAGCGGGGAGAGGGTGTGGATATAGCGATATATCGGCCTTTCCTTCTTCTCCGTCGCGTTCCCATTTTCTGCACCCGCCTGGTCCCGCTGCCGGGAGTCGCGGCCGCTCTGCCGGGCAGTGCTGGAGCCCCCCGCCTCGGGGGCCGTGCCGGCAGCCTCAGCCCCTGCGCCCTGCACCTGCGTTTCCGCTTGCGCCGGGAGCAGGACGTAGAACAAAGATCACATTACGGGAGGTGAAGCCGGTGCCCGCTCGCCGCTGCAGACCGGAGGAGGAGGAGGGAGCCCCTGACCGGGAGCCGAGCGGGATCGCGGCCGTGCTGTCGGCTCCTGCCGCCGAGCAGTGCGGTTCCTGGGTCTGACAAAGCCCGGGGTGTTCAACGCCACGAGCTTCAGAAATTACTTTATGATGGCCGGCTTTCGGTAGCAGTGCTGTCTGTATCTCTGACTTTTGTGAAAGGGGGTTTTGGTATAGCGTCTGTGCGTTTTAATTCTCCTGTAAATTGTGTACAAACCCGTAAAGCCCTTGTGGGTTTCTTTTCCAGTGCTTAGTTTTACTGTCTGCCCACAATTACTTATTTAAGGTGAATTTCTGGTTCTCTTGACACAGACCGTGTAAGAGTTGAAGCCAGTAGCTCTTGAAGATTCTCACTTTAAGGTTGTGGTTCAAAAGGTCAAAGCAAGCACATACTGCATCTGGTATTTCCTCCTCCACTGCAGCTCTGCCCTGCCTTCTTCCACCCACCTTCCCTCCTGCGCCAGAGTTAGGTACAGACAGGTCCTAACCCCAAAATTTGTCTCAGGTTCTGCCACCAAAGTGCATGGAACTTGATTTGGGGCCATTGACTGAAATAGCTTGTCCTAAGAAATTATATGGAGTGCGCCTTTCAATATGGGCGGTAAAGGGACTAGCTCCTAACAGTGGAACTTCTTGGCACACTACTCAGCGCTGCCTGTGTATGCACAACCAACACAATAACAGCTTGTTTAATTACAATTTTCCATGTTCTCCATACGCTTTGTGATGACAGAGGTCTTTATTGCAGGCACAGTATTTTTTATTTTATCTTCTCTGGTTGAAATTAGAGACTCTTATCCATTTCAAAATAACCCAAGTAATTTTTGTCTTTGAGACAACTTGATACATCTTTTGGTTTTAAGGAATAGTTTTGACTGTCTCCCTAGCAGCCAGACTCTTCAAATAACTCTAAATGAATAAAGTGAAATCTTCAGATAAGCTTGCCTGTAGGATGAGATAGCATCTCTGGTATTTGTAGTTTTGTTTCATTCTGCAGAATAATGAACACAGGAAAGCAACATCATACAGATCAAAAGAGCTTGCAAGGCTTTCATTTCTTTGCTGGTGGGGTATCAGTTCAAATTTAGGTTAGATGTGAGTTAGGGAGCTGTGCTTTCCAGCAGTTAGTTCAAATGCTTTTCTTAAATATAATTTTTAAGGCATTATACTAAAATATAGGGCTGGATGAGACCATGGGTCTGCACCAGAATTGTTCTCTAGTACAAGAGGTTTAAAACCTCTGCTACATTGTCATGGGAATGTAGCGTAGGACCTAAACTGCATGTTTAGAAGCAGAATGTGTTATGTTGGATATGACGTAATTAGTTTGTACCTGTAAAGTGGAACAAAGTTCTTCATGGCATTTTGAGGAGGGAATGTCTGAATTAATACAGGGCTGATTTAAACTTCCTCAAGGTGCTAAGGTGCAGTTTATGGTTTGAAGCTGAGCTGTACAGCATTAGGCATGTAAGTTTTTGCGTGTACTATATCAATGAAGTAGCTTTATGGGGTAAGGTGCTTATGGAGAAATATGTAAGGGGAAATAGTATATTGGGTGAGCTGGTAATGAACAGATGATTAATTTATAATTGAGAGCTCCTTTCACAGCTTTCTCCTGTTTCTGCAGAATTCAAGTTAACGTAGAATTAATTTAGCTCCTAAGACAGACTTTGTGTTATTGAGTTGTGCAGTTTTATTTCTCATCAGATACTATTACCAACAGCAAACCTGACAAACTTATCCTTTATATTCCCAAACTACACTTATTATAAAGGGTAGACATTTAATGGAATACTGTTACTGAAATTCTGTCTTAAAAAATGCTCATGTACAAATTACATGTTTTTCAGAAATAGAGTTAACATTCTGAGGAACTGCATGTAAAATAATTCTTGTGCCATCTTTATAGATGGAAGTAACATGAAGGAAAAGTAGTAACTGTAGGGTAGGATTGGATGGCTTGAAGTTAGACTGGGCAACCCCTAGGCATTAGAATGGAAAAACTGAGTCCTAACTGTACATGTACCTGTCTGGAAAATCCTTCACTTACAGTTTCTTGTGCTTAAAAAAGAAGTTATTTCACTGTGTACCTTTCACTATCATCATTTAGTGTTCTGTGGCTTGGTATAGTTGTGCAAACGCTACTAAGGAGCTTCAGATACAGATGTAGTTGTTAAATCCATAGGGGGGAAAAAAGGTGAGATTCTTTGGAAATTGTGTCACTGTACAGCACAAAATCACTTAGCTGCTTTTTACTTGGTTTTAATTTTTAACCCCCCTTAGTTTGTGTGCTTTTGGGGTTTTTTTGTGCATGTGTTCCTGAGAAGCTGTGTTGAGAATCGCCCTTTTGTGTCCCCCAAAGACTTATCCAATTGAAATGAAACCTGACAGAGAAATAGCATATAAAGAATCAATTAGACAAGTTTTGAGAGAACTGGTTTTAAGGTAAAAGAAAAATTAAGGAATACAAACCTGTAGTAAATTGGGATTTGTTAATTTTATGGGTTTTAAGCTGGCTTTTCATTGTAACATGAATGTCATGAATCCATGAAATACCCCTTTTATCATTATGGGACACACTCATTTTGGAAGCATCAACATGCTGTATTCTGTAGTAAACTTTGGAAAGATCAGTCTGACAACCGAAGTCTTGGTCTTGATGGGGGTTCTATTTAAAAGTGGATTCTCTATATGAAGTTCTGTGCTGTGATAACTGAGGCAGCTTGATACTCAGGCAGCCATGATCAAAGTAAGAAGTTGGTAAATGAGGAATGCCATGTGGTCAACAGGGGTGGTGTCCCAGGACAAGCAGGCTTGAGATCTAGAAACACAACTGACAAGCTGTGAATAAAACTCTTTAAGAGTGGAAAAGGGCTTAGAACCATGATGGTTTAACAGTAGATGGAAGCATTGTCAATACTCTTTTTTCCTCAGCTAGAGGACGAGGATGTTTGACTTGGTTTAAAGATAAATGGCTGCAAGTGCAAGTCTGTGTTTCCCACTTGCACTTAATTGTAATCTTACTGCTTTTTGGTACAGCTGCTCAGCACCAGACCTTACATTTAGATTCTTACACCTTGGGCTTGGCAGTGGTCAGTAAGGCAGTAGAATCAGAGTGAAAAAGCTGATTCATAAATGTATTTTACGTTATTTGGGCACTTAAAACATGGGTTTTAATCTTAAGAGTTAAATAAACTTCAACTTTCTGACATGGAAGTAGCTCATAGATTTACATTTAGTGTTCCAGGGCAAATGTAAACATGAATTTATTTTTGGACCACTAAAAGCAATAGTTACAGTTCCTAGCAGCTGAAACGATTAAATGTGATTTGCTTCAATTGTGAAGAAATTTCTTGTTCTTAAAAGGGTGGTAAATGGAAAATTCTGCTAAGAAGTATTAATGGAGGATATGCTTTTGAGGCAATGGCTGGCTTAGACTTCCTAACGTTTGCAGTTTGGCTAAAAAAAAGGCAAGTTTTGCAAATATGGTCATCGTGATTTGCACAAGCCGCCTTCCCTCAGTTAAAAGCTGTCGTCTCAAGTGTGGAGTCAGAAGAAGAAAGCCCGTATCTGTAACTCAGCCTCCCCCGGTGCAAAGTCCAACAGCTTAGTCAGAATTGTGGCTAAGAGTGGATTTAGCAGAGTCTCTGGGCTTTGTGCTTACATAGCTGAGGTAGTCTTCTGCCAACACAGTGGAGGTGTCAGTGGGTCCTGGTTCAAGAGCACAGTGGATAACTGGGGCACTGATTTCTTCTATTTGGCAAAGAGTTTAAAATTCCTGACTAGTTTCTAATGTCTTAACTCTGAGTCATATCTTCAAATGGTTCTCGACACCCTGTGTATATTCTTGGAAATGAAATGAGCTTTTTTTCTTTTTCTTTGTCTGTGTCTTCAGTATAACCCCTGAACACACTAAAACCATTTGTGCAGGTAATGCTGTGTTTTGTTTGTTGCTGATTTTAACAAATCTTGTCAGTGTTTGTTCTACTGATAACTGGTTTGGGGTTTGGAGGGGGTGGCAGACGAGTTCGTGAGTATGTGTAGCTTTAATTCAGTAAGCAATTTTAATGATAATTTACTGGAAACCTATCACATATGTATCTTGTACATACATTATGCTGTAAAGATACAGACATCCTACAAATCCCCACTTGAAGCTGAGCTGTGTGAGGATAGTGTTGGGCTTCAAGCATTGTGCTATTCAAAACATTGTTTTTCAGTGTACATGGAGTATTTGAAGGTTTCACAGATCGCTTGAAGGGTTTTCTAAGGCTATCTGACACTTCATTGGTGTAAGGAAAATGACAACATTTACAAGATTCATGATTTGCAAGCTCTTGTGAAACTTCTGCACCATGTTCGTGCTTGTGTGTGGTTCTGGAAGAAACCAACACCAAGACAATAGCAAACTTAAAACTGTTACGTTTTCTTTTGAGCATTTGGGGAGTTTATTACCGATCAAGGAGCTTTGTGTTTGATGATAAAGGTTTGGGGTTTTTTTTTCTTTTATCTTATTTTATGATATTAACAATTAGACCAACTCACAGATGAGGCCCTCAGTGATATGGTTTAGTGGTGGTCTTAGCAGTCCTGGGGTAATGATTGGACTTGGTGATCTGAAAGGTCTTTCCCACCCTAGTTGGCTTTGTGATTCTATGATAATATCAAAGAAACTGCATTGGCATCCTGTTGACGCTATCAGAATATAGGACAATTATGGATAGCTATTCTAATTAGTTTGCTGTCACAGCAGTTTTTGTCTTGAGAAGGAGGAGGCTTTTTAAGAGTTTGGTTTCATTCTGAATAAGTAGGTAATTTTGAATTCCATTTTATTGCAGTGCTAAGGAAACAGTTGTATTATTAATAGTCAAGTCATCAAACTGCTTAAAGCTTAATATATTGCAGTCACCAAGTAGGCAATTAACTTGCAACTGTTAATGTTAGCAAACAAGGATAACGTTTGGTTTCTTGTGCAAGCATTAATTAATTCTTTGGTGGGAGTTATTTTTGTTTCAGTAAAGTTATATTGTTTCAAGTTTCACAAATAGACATTTTATTCAAACTGTGATGTTTAGAACCTACTGTTTGTTTAGGTGCTTATGTGCTAGGCATTGGATTCTAACATAAATAATTATATTTTGAGTTGCTCTTATGTGTTCTGAAATGCCTAACAATAAGCAGTTGCATAGCCAATATCAGAAAACTCCAGTGTGCACCTGCAATAGTGGTGATGCTGCTCAGTTTATTATTGGCTATGAGGCTTCAATTTATTTTTCCTGTAATTTTTTTAAGGATCACGTTTCCCACATAACTTACATTGAAAACCAGCAAGTTTCAGTTTTGTTGTAGAAACAGAAGAGCAAATTTCAGTGCAGAAGACTGCCTATAAAGATCAAAAGTAGAGACTCCTAATGAAAGCATCCTAGTAGATCTCCATGAATGGAAGTGATGTCCTGAAGAGTTACAGCCCTTATGGTGGATGCAGAGGGAGAACAGAGTTCCCTAATGTGTGTGTTTCTGTCAATGCAAAAGAAATGCTTTAGCAAAGGTACAGGAGACTTGAAGGGGGAGGCTGAAGTGTCTTCCACTGATAGTGCAGCTTGGTTCAGGTGCTTGTGAAACTGGCCTCAGCTGAAGGTTGAGCGAGACCTTTCCCAATTTGAGTGTGAAGTAACAAATGCGTGATCAGTTAGAGATTAGGTGCTGACTGTAGATTGTTGCTCAGCATTTGAAACTGTCCTGACATACGCAACAGAATCTTTCAAAGTGAATGATAAAACTTAGTTAAGCAACACAAATACTAAGGAAGATGACAAGAAACTTGTGAGTTGTGAATGGAAGTGTGTTACTGAGCTTTTCTTCTTCACTGCTTGTTCTCTTTCAGTGCTGGGTGGAGAAGATGGAGAAAAACACACGATAGTGTATCAGCAATGACTTGGAGTCTTTATAAAGCTGTTTCTTAGGAAAGAAAAAAAAAGCCCTAATGCTCTGTACATAAAATGGCACATCTTTAACTTAAGAGGTTGTAGTTCATGTTCAATTTTTCTGTTTGTTCTAGTTGGTTTGGATGCTGCCGGCAAGACAACTATTCTTTATAAACTGAAACTAGGAGAAATTGTCACCACAATTCCCACTATTGGTAAGATAATCAGTTGTTATGTATTCATTCTTCTTACTTTAAGTTTGTATTTTAGAGATAGGCATTTGTGATCTTTGCTGTTAGTATAAAAACTGAGACAAATGCAGGCTTTCTGGTGCTGCCATAACAACTGTGTAGACGAAAGATTTATCTAGATGAGAATCCTGTGTCCGATAGTGGCCAGCAACCAATGCTCAGTTAAGCACAGGAAGCAGTTAAGCATCAATACTTCTCCCAAACACGTGAGCATCATAGTTTGTGGCTGAAAGATTTGCTCAGTCAACAGTGGTGTACTTGGATTTAAGTGGTTAATTTTTTTTTTCTCCTCTTGAGTCAATTTTCTTCTTGCTCCAGCAATTCAGTTTTGATAAGCCATGTTATATACACTTGGGAGAAGCGTAACTTAGGAAGTAGATACCTTTCACATGGTTAGAATTACATTTTAACACTGGCATTAACTATTTATAATAATTTAACTCTTTTTTGGCTTTTTAGGTTTCAATGTGGAAACGGTAGAATACAAAAACATTTGTTTCACAGTTTGGGATGTTGGTGGTCAAGACAAAATTAGACCTCTTTGGAGGCATTATTTCCAAAACACACAGGTAAGAGTTCAGAGCTAGCAGTAGATAAAGACCTGTTTTGTAGTCTCGTTATGTTCTGTAGAGTATAAGTGGAAACTTGTTTCCTGTCCCTTCCTTTCAGAAAGGCTCTTCACTTCCTGTAAGTGTTGAGGGACACATAGAATTTATTCTAGTTGAAGCTAGTTTGTTACCCGGAAGGCTTAGAGTCTAGTCATGTTTGTAGCATGGCAAGGATGAGATCCTTTAGGATCTATCAGTATTCTGTAATGGGCCAGAGCTACTGGATTGTGAGGAACTCTTGAACTTTCCTGTATCCATCCTTCATTTTGAGCTAACATTAGCTTATTCTATTGCTTAAACACCCTTCTACATACTCTTTTTTTTTTAATAATCATCTTTAAAATATACAGCTATTGTTTGCTCTATCAGTGTGTTTAGTATGCTGAGTATCAAAAATTACCATGAAATATCTTGTTACTGATTAGAAAGCGTCAGCTTCATATTGATGTGACTGCTGACATTTTTGGTGACATAAATGTGGTTCTTCAGCTCACAAGTAGTAAGTTAAGTTGCTTATTAGTATCAGGAAGCTTTGGGAATGGGTGGGGTTTGGTGGGAGAACAGGAGGAGTATCTGGTTGGGGTTTGTTTCTTGGTTTTGGGGTGGTGGTGTTGAGGGGGTTTGTGAGTTGAGTCTAAAATTGTTTCCAAGAAATTTGTGTGCAGCATAATGCATGATTGGTGCAGTAAAATGGAGAAGTCTGGGTTGACAGAAAGGAGCTAACAAAGCGCTGTTGTGAATACAGTAATAGTTAATTTCAGTTCCTTATTCAACTCCATTGCTAAGTATTTTTAAAAGATGCTTTGCTTTTCTTAAAGACAATGAGAAAACGTGAAGTTTTCAGACTGAGCTCCACACTAACCTGTAAACCGACATCTGTGGGTTTATGCTTCTTTCATTTAGAAGGCCTTTAGAGGATTTTTTACAGTCGAAAGGTGTTATTTAGTTGTTTAGAAAGACATCTTGCATTGCTTAAACAGAAATTTCTGTCAAATTTACTTACCTAAGAATCAGTATGAGGGGTTTTGGGTTCAAATAGTACTGTAAATAGTAAATATGTAAATGTTTACTTTGATTATTTTTCAAACCTACGTAACTTCTTACAGGGCCTCATTTTTGTGGTAGACAGCAATGACAGAGAGAGAATCCAGGAAGCAGCAGAAGAGCTGCAGAAAATGGTAAGTATCAGTGCCTTCTGATATAAGATTATACTCTATCATAGTTTTGGGTGTTAGTCAGCTTCCCTAAGAGATACAGGGTTTGAAAATTCCAGAGAGCTTGTATAGTACATACTGTATCCACCAGGTAATTCTGGTTCACATAAGTGTGCTGAGTTGTAACTACAGCTGTGTAGAGAATTTTAGCTCAAAAACTACTAATATATCCAAACTTCTCTTCATAAAACATTAATGGAACAGATCAGGAATTTTGGAAAAACAAATAGATGTGAAGAATTTCAGCAGCAAAGTGCCCATAAATTGAAACTTCCTATCGAAAGAGTATTTCCTTCGTTGTAGAAGTTGTTCTGTTGGGTGCTAGTTAAATTTCACTCAGTACCTGCTAGTGATTTCAGAAGCAAGAATGAAAATGTTTATAACTCTTAAATCAGGATTTAGGTTTCTTTAGTGGCTGTTGAAGCAAAAAAAGTACTCAACTGAGCTAATAATGACCGTTTTTTCTGTAGCTTCAGGAGGATGAGCTGCGAGATGCCGTGCTGCTTCTGTTTGCGAACAAGCAGGATCTGCCAAATGCCATGGCAATCAGTGAAATGACAGATAAACTAGGTCTTCAGTCTCTGCGTAACAGAACTGTAAGTGCTAAAATTCCTTGGTGATGAACTCTTGTTTTCCTTTATTATAGGTCGTAAACATAAGTTTTCCTTTAAAGGAAAGGGAGGTTTAAACCTCTTTCTGTAGGAAGATTCACATACCTGCTGTAAGACTGTAGTTAATAGTCTACAGTCTTTGTTCAAAATAAGCAATTTGGGAGCACAATCCAGTGTGTTCAGTTGTTGCAAGTGTTTCATGTCTTGCCTTTTCCTGGAAAAGAGTGCAAATTTTCCAGTCTGTCACTGAAATGTTTGGCAGAGCACGCTTTTCCATTTCTCAGTATTTGTTTTTCTGGAGGAGAAAATGTATTCTGCATTCTTATCACTACAAAGATGGGGGGAAATTAAGTAGCTTCTGAATTGTTACATTCCATCTGCACAAGCCTCTGAGACATAGGGTTGCTTCATATAAACCATCTAGCTTTCTGTAATACTCACTTCATGTCTCTGTGTGTTGACACACTAAGATCATATTCATAATAGATGTCGTAGACCTCTGTTTATTTAGATAATTTCATGTCCATTCCCTGAAATGGAAAGCAGTCTTTCAAAAGCAACAAACCAGTTTGCAGCTCGTAAACTAAATGCAGGTTCTGTATTTGGTTGTTGATGCCCTTAACGGTGTTCTGGCATTTGGTAGGCCAGTGCTGAGTTTCTGGATAATGCCTGAACCCCATCTATTTTATACGTACTTCTCAACGTTTTTAAAAATACCATCTGTTCAGTATTGACTCCACTTCTGGCACAGGGAATACTATTTGAGTGTGTGTGTGTGTGAGTGTCACATGCTGTGATAACTTAGCTTGCTGTTTGTCAGTATTAAATTGAATTTTTGTTTGTGTTCTGCATTAACAGTGGTATGTCCAAGGCATATCTGTGCTCTGTAGAAACTTGAGAAAGGACAAACTTGTAGATTGGTGTCAAGAGTCAACCACTCC